>CM065052.1:198876659-199039159 GCA_032883995.1 Coronaproctus castanopsis
TTGCGGCTGCTATTCAAAGGGCGGGTTTACATTCCAACTGCCGCGCGCCTGCAAAGTTTTAGTTATGCTTTCTCCCCGAAAAACTTTCCTAAAAGTTGTTGCATATAGGGATGGATATTTGTGGATAACTCGGCGAATTTTAGTCAAATTTTGGCAAAACTTTTTTTGTTGTATTCCCAACCCCTAAATTACTACCTCCTGAGAGGTAGCCCCTAGTTCTACTTAAAGGAAAGTAAAACGCTAATAATAAACAAATATATAAAATAATTAAAATAAATACACTAAATAAAAAACAGTTTAAAAATAACAAATTAAACAAAAAATGCGGTAATGGTCTCACCAAAGTTGCTAATGAAAAAGTATGGGTCAATGACTCCGCTGGATCAAAATATTAACAAACTTTCCCTCATTTTGATAATAAAATTTTATCATTTGGATGTGCTACTCAGTCGTGTAACTCCTGTAACGGAATAATAAATAATAAATTTCTCACACACAAAATAATAAGAGACTGCAATGTATCAAAATGTATATAAGCGCCAAATTTCAAGGAATACAGATAAATCATTCAGAAACATTCTAAAATTCTTACGCTTTAATTGACAAATTTCAGTGGATTTAGCGGTGTTATTATTCATATCTGGCTTGATGTGAACAGTAATATACAAAGCTGTTTGAGTGCAATAATGTTAATATTTATAGGAGTTTTTGAATAATGTACTCATGAATCAGAACTCTTGAATTCATAAAAGTTGATAAATCTTTAATTAATTTTTGATAAAATTAAATAATCGTGACTACAGTTCTAAATATTTATATGTAATTGTACATGAGTACCTTTTTCATCATTACGGTTTTTTGGAATCATGATGAGATTTGTGGACTGTTATTCTTTATATTGTATTAAAATTCGTTCGATAGCGGTTTCATTCTTTCATAACCTGCGTTTACATCAGGTTGTATCCCATTCACGTAGTTAATCTTGATTTTCTATTTTCTCTTCCACAGTGGCTTCAATTATTTGTTCTAAATATTTAATGTGTCTGTACATGTGATCATCTACTTATATCTAATAAACTTTTATTATGTATATGTAAATTTCATTATGGGTATGTATGTATTAAGTATTTTTATGGAAATGTGTTGTTTATTAAAACTTCAATTAATTGTAGACTTACTTCACCTAAATATATACGTTGTTGTAATCGGTACGGCGTGCTCATATATATATATATATATATATATATATATATATATATATATATATATATGGATATATGTGTATGTATATATTTCATATGTTTATGTGAAAATTTGCTGTGATAATAATTGTTGATTATTGCCGTTTTATTTGTAGTGGAATTCGATTTTAGTTTTCCTTTTCCAAATTTTTAAATTTTTATTTAAGATACCATTATTCAACTAGATTTACTAGAAATAAAATACAGACAAAACTACAGTATTTAAATTTTGAAGCTCGTAATTTACATTATGCCATATGATTGAAAATGTAATTTTTATAAGATTTTTAAAGAAAATTTAATATCAAGATTACAATATTTTAAAGTGTCACACTATTTAATTGAATAAATCAACTTTGGAAATATGAGGTAAGAAATAATTGTAACAAATCGTAAATTCAATTATGTAATGTGCTAAAATTGGACTTCCATTAAAATTTGTATATTATTCAGATAAAGTTGGCTGTATCTTGCGAAGCTTGTATACATTCTACTGTGTGTGTGTCTAGTACAAGAATATGTATATGTGTGTGTTAGTGCGTATACGTAGTATTCTTTGCTGAAATATTACTATTTCAATTATAGATAAATATAAATTATATTTCCCTTAAGTTAAACAACTTGCGGTCATTTCATTTCTTTTTTATCCTTAAACTAATATAATTAGTGTTAAGATATCGTTTTGTTATTGTTTTTTCGTTTGGTGTGGGAAAATATTAAAATAAGTGACAGTGTTGCCTTCAAATTTAAAATGAAAATTACATTGAGCTAATACAAAAGCAAAATTCTCACCTACAAGTTAGACTTATTAAGTAAGAACAGACCTTTATGGTATGAAGATAGAAAGCTGCCAAAGCCAACTGAAAGACCTTTTAACTTGATACACTGCGACATTTTCAACCGCACCCCATAGTCAAAAAACTGATGAAATTGGTGCTGGTGAGTTTGAGTCAGAAAGTGACATTCATGTGGATCCTGGCCCATGTTGGGGGTTCATAGGAATGAACTAGCTGATAAAGCGGTCAAGGAAGCTGCTACATTTTTGCCGGTTCCACATTTCCAGCTCCAGCGTCTGACGTTAAGAAATGTATCATAAATGGACTTTGTTCTCTATGATATAGGAAGTGGTAAACAACAAAGTATGGTAAATCTAACATTTGATCGATTCTTGAATACTTCCAAGCTGCAGGGACGGTGTGGTCATCATTACATTGTGCCTGGGGCATACAAGTCTCACTCATATGTATCTTATTAATAAAAATTTGGCTCCACTGTGTTCCATCTGTACTGTTATCCTCTCCATTTCCCATATTCTAGTTGACTGTCCCTCACACTCCTCACTTGGAGCATCTCTTAATCTTCCTCTTTTACTTCATCACCTCTTCAAAGATGGTCGTGTTTCATTGTTGAATCTAATTACATTCCTCTACCAGGTTGGTCTCTATTCCTCAATCTAACCCTCTTTTCCTACTGTATTTCTAGCCTTAGCTGTTGTATGTACACGGCATGTTAATTTAATTTCATAATAATAATAAATATATTAAAACAGTCTAAAAAACAATGTTAGAGATAGTTCAAACATTACCCTTTGAAGCAGAAGCAGAAGAAGCACTGTATTTCTTATTATTAAGTTACATGCACATAAGCATATTAAATTTTAAAAATGAACAATTTACCCGTACCGAAATATAAAACAAAAATTCTTCCCAGGCAAACAAAAATAGAAAAACTTATATGATAGCTTATAAATATCAAATGTATAAATTACAGGAAAAATTTGTATAAAAACATGTTCCAATATATTAGAATAAAATTATAACTTACTCTATCACAATATAATATCTTAAAAATATCTTAGTCTATTTGCTGATACTAGAACTAGAATTTAATAGCCGGCTTACTATAAACAGATATGTTTTATACGTCTGTGCTTGTACCTCTTATATCTGTGTCGCAGAGACTGGTAGTCGTAATCTCCTATCGAATGTATTACTACATTATCAGATGAACTGCAGTTGGCGAAAAATTTTTTCGCTGTATTTTTAATGATTTCCTGTATGTAAGGAAACGTTAAAATATCATGCATAGATTTAATTTTAGTAAATCTTGGTTTATTCAAGATAATTCTTAAACAATGATTTTGTAGTCTTTGCATCTGGTTTATACTGCTATTGCTAGCATAGCTCCAGACCGGGCTCGCATACAATAATTTTGGTAGAATAACTTTTTTGTAAATGAGGAATTTGTTTTGCGCCGATAATGCAGACTTTTTGTTAAATATTGGAAATAGACAACCCAATTTGCGAATCGTTCTATTTACACAATCATTAATATGCCTCGTAAATGTAAGTCGTTTATCCACAGTTATGCCTAAATATCTTACATTTTCCTTCCAATCGAGATAATTGTTTTTGACTCGAACGAAGTGATTAAGTAGAGGCCTACGTCTAGTAAAAATTCATCATTGACTTTAATTTTCCATTTGTAGAAAAATTTTGATATTTTATCAATTGCACTTGTTAGTCTGTTACTGATTGTGTCAATTCTATAAGAGGATACGGAATGGTTGGCAAGTCATTCAAATAGAGTATAAAAAGGAAAGGACCTAGGATGCTCCCTTGAAGTACCCCAGCTTTAATAAATCTCATGTTAGATTTATGGTTTTTTATTTTCACGTAAAACTTCCTGTTCATTAAATAAGATTTAATAGTGAATACTAGATAAGGAGGAAATTCATATTTGATTAATTTATACATAATTCCATCATGCCAGGTTGTGTCAAATGCTTTTTCAATGTCCATCAAGACTACTCCTCTATGTTTATTCTGATTAAAATTATCGGTAATTTTATCGCAAATTTTAGCTAATTGAATTGTGGTACTGAGTTTTGGCCGAAACCCAAATTGTGAGTCAGATATGATAGATCGACTTACACTGAAATCTCTTAATCTAACCAAGAGTACTTTCTCAAATATTTTACTTAAATTACTAAGTAAGCTCACTGGCCTTACATTTTGTACCAGAGAGGTATCCTTCCCCGGTTTTGGTATGGGTATCGTTACCGACAATCTCCACGACAGAGGATAATAACACAGACGTAAACATGAGTTGAACATATTGACTAAGGCGACTATTAGTTGACATGTGATCATTTTGGCCATAAATAGTGCTAAAGTGTTCAACTAAGATTTCTACTTTATCTTCAATTACGTACGCAACCTTATCTGCACTGGTTGGGATTTTTATAGGGGGCAGTTCGGTTTGACTCTTGCAGAAGTATTTATTTACTCTCCATAGACTATTATCAGCTGGTGATAGGTTTTTGAGGAACTTATCATATTGTTGATTTCTTTCAATGATTAATCTTATTTGTACTGCCTTGTTTAATTTAGTGTACAATCTTTTATAATTAATAGTGTTTAAATTATGAGATCTCTGATGACATTTATGAACGCAATTTTTAATTTTAATAAGCATTTTTGTGCTATTTGAAATCGAATTTGCTCGTGATTTTAATACAACCTGCGGGATAGCGTTATGTGCGGCTTTTGTTTTAAAGTAGGTAATATATTGATTTATAGATTTTGAATTAGATAAGGTTTTTGGAATGATGATGTCTTTTTGTATGCATTGTTTGAATGTATTCCAGTTTGCTCTGTAGTAGTTGAAAGACTGAATTGGTTTTTTGTAATTTAATGACATGTTAAATATTATTGGGTTATGATCAGATGATAACTTGCTTACAGATATGGGAGTACTAAGTCCGTGATAGTTCTTTGCAATAACAATATCAATAATACTAGGTGAAGAATTTGTATTTCTGGGGAAATAGGTAGGCTCAGATGGTGTTTTAATTTGAAAGTTTAATCTGTTACGCATGTTTAGTAAAATATTTCCTGCTCTGTTGGCATTGTGACAGTTCCAAACTCTGCTTTTCGCATTTACATCTCCAATTATTAAAACGTGCGTTGATGTATTTAATAATGACTTTATGTCTGTCTCAAAAAAGGTAGGCTTAACTGGTGGTATATAGGCAGCAAATATTAATATGGTCTTATGTCCTATTTGAAATTTAGCTCCTACTTTGAAGTATGATATAAAATTAATATACTCAAGCTTAAAATAATGCCTCATTTAGCAACTCAATTATCATAGGCATAAATCAGTTAGTATAAGTATTTTCTAAACACTTCGTGATAGTCTATAACCCTACTTCATCACCTAATAGCTACTCATGTAATCCTTCTCAAATAAACCTTACAACCCAGACTTACTTCAAATTGCCATAAAAAACATGTATTCTGTCGCACCTGGATATGATAAATTTCATATAAATATTCTAAAGCACGCTTTGAATGAAACAATATCCTACTTATTGCACATCCTGAATGAGATTTTGTAACTAGTAGGGTAGTTCCTAAAATCTTGACAAATAGCTGTTTTGATTCCAATTCTAAATGACAATAAGAACATAGACCAATCTCACCTACCTCTGTCAAACAAAAATTAATAGACTTAAATTGATACTCCGTGAACAGAAATTAATACCTAACAATCAATGTGGATTCCAGGTTCTTTATTTGCAACAAAGCATATTTCAATCATTCATTTTAAATCAACCTACATGGTCATTTTTTTGGATCTTAACAAGACATTCGATTCTATACTTCATGATAATATCATCAATAAGCTTAATAATTGGAATATTCAGGACTGCATGTTGGTTTTAAAAAAAAAACTTTAGGGAGTTGGAAATTTTGTCAAACTTGAAGAAATAACGAGTAAATTGTATTCTTTCAGTAATGGCGCTACACAGGGTTCAGTATTTAGTGCAACATTATTTAACATTGCCATAGTATCCATATTGAATGAAATACCTCCATTAATAAAATATGCGGTCTAAACAGATAATCTCAGATTTGAATACTATATTTCCACACAGGTTCTAAGATTGTTTTATATAGTAATACTTTATTTGCAATTGATAAAGGTGATTTTTTATTCATTAACCGATGTATTTAATTGTTTCCATTTTGCAATTATGTGATCCTTAAAGATTTTTTATTTTTTATTTTTTATTTTTTATTTTTTTTTTTATATAAACTTTTAAGATCTAGAACTGACGAGACTCTCATCATCAACTAGATTTAGTGAACGAAATTTATTTTAATAGGAATCGACCCAACAGCCGAACACCTGGGTAGTCCTATTAATTATCTACACCGACTCTACTTGAAATCGGTGATGCGTTTTCTTCGCAATCTTCTGGTTTCTTCTTGTTCTAGCAGCATCTTTGCTAACGGATTTCCATGAAAGTCCAGTTTCGACAGATACCTTCGGACAGCACAGCGGACTTCATCTTCTACATATCCTATCCGGAGGTCCCTGTGCAACGTGTCGTTCGACACGTACCATGGAGCACCAGCTATCATACGCAAAATTTTATTTTGGCACTGCTGGATTTTTTGTTTGTTGCTTTTGGAAGCACATCCCCATGTCTCGCAGCCATAAAGCCATATCGGTTTTAATATAAGTTTGTACAGCAATAGTTTGTTGTTAATTGATAGTTGAGACATAGGTCCCAGTAACCAGTATAACTGTTTCATTCTGATATTTAGTTCAGTTTTCTTAGCGGTAATGTGTGGCAACCATGAGATGAATTCCTAAATATTTCACACAAGGATTTTGTGGTAGTATCTTTCCACTTATTTTAATTTGATATTTTCCACGATCAACTTTTTTATTTGTGAATATGATATGGCTAAATTTTAGCTCATTTATTACTATTTTCCACTTACAAAACCAATCAACCGTCAGATCAATGGTACTCTGGAGCTGTCGATTAGTCGTATCAGGACAGTGATGAGTAGCTAGTATTGCTGTGTCATCGGCAAAAGTTGCAATAAACAAGTTTTTCGGAATATCACTGGTAAAAATGGAGTATAGAAGTGGTCCCAGTATACTACCCTGGGGTACTCCTGCCGTAATTTTGTATATAGATGATTGACTATTATTGACAATCACTTGAAAATGTCTCTCTTCCAAGTAGGACTTCAAAATGTTGTAGTATATCAATGGAAATATCTGTTTACATTTGTATAACAGTCCCGAGTGCCAAACTCTGTCAAACGCCTGCTTGACGTCGAGAAAGACAGCAGCACAAATCTTCTTATCTTCAAGGGATCCTTCAATTTTCTTCACAACTCGATGAACCTGTTGCACAGTAGAATGTCCAACACGAAATCCAAACTGATGGTGTGGAATGATTTTATTTTTATCAATAATTTTCTGCAGCCTTTTATGAATGAGTTTTTCAAAAAACTTTGAAAGTGTTGGTAAGAGTGAAATCGGTCGGTACGATGTTACTTCTTCAGGTGGTTTTCCAGGTTTTAAGATCATAAGAATATTAGCAAATTTACAAAGCACAGGAACATATTGGTGCCGTAAAATTGCATTATATATATATAAGTCAAAAAGACTAGTGCTTTTCTTGGAAGCTGCTTTAGTATTATTCCAGTAATTTGGTCATATCCTGGAGCTTTTCTGTTGTCAAGCTTCTTAATTATAGCTCTGATTTCTACAGGAGAGAAATGTTTGATATTTTCATGCGCTGTTAGTGGACATTGATTTAAATATTCATGTACCGAATCTTCTAATCGCGACTTTACATTATTTGGTTTAAAAATATCGTGTAAATAGGCCGCAAATATTTTTGTTTTCATGTTCTCATCTGTAGCCCAGTTTCCATTTTGCATTTTTAGAGGGTTATTTCTCGGTTTTCGCTGTTTCATAAATTTTGTAGCTTTCCACAAAGAGTAGTTGCTTTCTTTCGTATTTGATAGGTTGTGAACATAATCAGCGAATGAGTCGTTTTTTAATTTTCTGATTAACAATTTCAAACTTTTTCCTTTGATTATTTAACAGTCTTTTGTCATCAGGCTGTCTCGTACTCATCCAACGTCTACGTAATTTTCTTTTAATAGCAACATGTTTGCGTAGATAATCGGGATATATTATGTCTTGTCTAGATCTGTTTTCCAGCAATGGTGTGCTTGAGAACGCTGCGTTTACTATCTGATTAGTGAATAAATTTGCAGCATCATCTATACTAGGTTTCGTTTTTAATGAGATAGATAAATTTATGGTATCATCTAGTATCTGTCGGAATTTATTCCAGTTGGTAGCTCTATTGGTTAAGGTGGGTCTTTTTTTCTTTAGCCACACCTGTTCGCTGATTGTTAATACTACAATCGAGTGATCCGAAGACAAAGAATATTGATAATTTACAATTTTAAGGTATGACTGAGAGATACCTTTTGTTATAAAAAAATTCAATAGATCAGGAATTTTGTTTTTATCAGTCGGCCAATATGTGGGTAATCCTACTGATATGGTGTCGCAGTGTTTCGTATCTATGGCAGTTTTTAAATTTTTTCCTCTAGGAGTGTTTAATCTAGAAGCCCAATGTATATTTTTTGCATTGAAGTCTCCTCCGATTATAAACCGATTTCCTATTCCTTTTATAAAGTCTATAAAGTGCTTAGCCTGTATTTTATGCTTTGGTGGACAATAGACTGCAGCCACATTTAATACGTTATTTGATTGTCTTATTGTGACACAAGTGGCTTGAAGGTATTCTTTATTAAAGTTTGGAAAAACATCGTGAGGAATCTTTTCTTTAATAATGATTGCTGTTCCTGCATGTGCTTTATTATTGGGGTGCAGTGTCCAGTATGTTTTATAATGTCGAAAATTAATATAGCTTTTGTCAGTAAAATGAGCTTCTGATATTAGCATTATGTCAATATCATTTGTGTGTAAGTAATGCTCTACTTCCAGTTGATGTTGCAATAGACCATTGACATTCCATAGGGCTATTTTATAGTATGTGGATTGATTTTGCTTTATAGTATTTTTCATTTTTTATTTAACATCGTTGACATGATATTAGTTAATATATTGTTGAACATGTTTGTTTGTTGCTGCATAATATCTTTAAATAATGCTCTTATTTCATCAAGGAAGACGTTTAAAGTTTGCTTTAGATCACTAAAATTTGAAGCATTTACTGAGTTGTCAGGAATATTTTCACGAGTTACTTGAGCATAGGATTTATGCTTATGTACTTGAGTTTGATTTAACTCTTGCAATCTATTTGACAATATAGTATGGTTTGTTTTACAGATCGTTTGGCTGTTGGAATCTTTTGTGGATTTGCTGGGAGCCAGTTAGATGATTGGTTCTTTGTATTATCTTTCATTACGGAAATTTGTCCTCCATGTCTCAGTGTTTGAATTTTTTTATATACTTCACATCCTTTGTAACTCGCAGGATGGTTTCCTTGACAATTAGCACATTTCGCTGTCTGATTAGGCTGTTTATTGCAGGTATGTGTAGGGTGACTTTCACCACACTTTACACAGACAAATTCTCTATTGCAGTAGCTTCTAGTGTGGCCAAATTTTTGACACCGAAAACACTGAGGAATACCTTTTTTTTATGCGGAGGTTCAATTTTCACCTTCATATTGAGAAGTGCCTGAATGTTATATATATCAGTATTATTTTTTTGAGGCTCTAGTTCCACAAAAAATATTGGCAAGGGTTGCTTGCTTAATTTATGTTTTACGTTTATTATATTTCTCACTTGATGTCCGTAATTTTCCAGAGCGGCAGCGATTTCTTTTGTGCCAACGGAGTGATGGATATGCCTAATTACAGCTCTAAAGCTTCTTTCTGATTTTAGTTGATATGTGTGATGTTCAATCGCTTCGTCTCTGAAATATTTAATTAACTGTCGATAGTGTTCAATTTTACTTGTTTTAATTTCCACCCTTCTATAAGATAATACTTTACAGGATATATGCGTAGCCGGAATGACATAGGTAATGTCAGCTAACATTTTTGAATAATAATTTACTTCATACACTGTTATTGGAGGTGGCCTCAATTCTACAGTTTTATCTTCGTTATATTGGTGGCTTTCGTCGTCATCATCATTGATATTAACGTCATCAACTGATAGAGCCGCATATGTATTATTATTTCGTTTTAAAACTTTCCTTTCTACCATATCGGAAGAAATACTTCTTACGAAATCCCTCTGTCTTTTTCTATTGTTGGCTTCTTGCCAGCTATAATCTGCATGTGTGTTTGATTGATAATTACTTTCCTCCATTTGTTCCATGGGATACAAACTGGACGGGATTGGAGCGTAAACATGAGTAGAGCAGCTTGTACTTGCCACCTCTTTTGAATCTTGTGCATATTTAATAAGTTGTTCATTATGCGATGTACAATTTTCGTTATCATTATTATTAATATTATCGTTAGTATTGTTAGTGTGTTGTGTTGGTATATTATTATCAATAGTGGTGTTAGTAAGTAATGGTAAAATATCACCTGATTTAGATGGTTGCGATGTTGCATCTTCATAAGAGCTGTTGAAATTATTATTTTTGACAGAAGTTGATTTGCGGCTAGATTTCAGCGAGCGAGAAACCGACATTTTTATTTATTCGATTGTTATATAAATAGTAATAATAGCAATATCAGCTTGCCTGCCGGGCAAGCCGATAGCGAGTTTTATTTATTTCCTCCGAAATACGTTAAATAAGAACGTCGACGCGAAATAATTATTATCTTACAGCGCGACGATATCGGTATTAGAACAAAGATAACACGAAACGCACGACTAACTACATTATAACGCACCATGATGAGCAAAATATTTGACAACACACGACTTTGGAATTATCTACCCATTCAGTTGGATCGACAAAGTTTGTACTTTTTGAATGTAAACATAACTGTCGATCAGTTAAGTATGACATGAGTAGTCTGAAAAATCCCTTTCAAGAAATCCGAACTGAATATCTGGTATAAAATGTTTGTTTACAATAACTGTCTAAAGTCGCTGTGAAATAATGTTTTCAAAGATTTTCGCAATGATAGGTAGTAGCGAAATGGGCCGGTAAGATCCAGGATCCTCGGCTGGTTTCCCTAGTTTGTGAATCATGATAATTTTCGCAATCTTCCAATTGCGGGGTACATACCGTAGACGAATACAAGCATTTATCATCGTCGACAGATAGACAATATTTTTCTTTGGCAGTTCTTTGAACACAACAGGAGAAAGCTTATCATGTCCGGTGATTTGTTAGACTTTAGGCTATCAATAACCTTGGCTACTTGAAGGGGAGAAGTTGGTTTAATTCTTCCATTACATATACTGGGACAGGAAGGAGCTATTGAGGATTGAATGTGTCCTCAAGAACATGTTCAAAATGTTTGGCAAAATCATATACTTTTTCAGAATCGCTCCGAGCCCATGAGTTATCTTCCTTCCTCAAAGGAAAACAAGGCCGAGTAGGACGGCGAATTCGCCTAGCGGCAGTCTATAATGAGTAGTTAGCTTCTTTAGTTTAGCCAAGGGACAATAGGTAATTGGAAAATGAATTGTTCCTTCACTGACGAATGCCATGTGTGTAGTATCTTTAGATAATTGATTGAAAACCGATTTATTTTCAATGGTACCGTGTCTTTACAAGGCTTTCCTTGCTTGACATCTTTGATGGACCAAGTGATGAATGAAGTTAGGATATCTGACTTCAGATGGAGATTGTTCAAAATACAGAGTACTAGACTGCACACAGTGTGATAGCAGAGATGAGAATTTTTCAGCTGCTGCATCGATATCTGACGGTACATGATATTGTATATTGAGGTTAATATGGAGATCAATTAGTTTCTTAAAATCTTTAGTACTTTTATTTGCCAATCGTGGAGGATGATTAATTTTGACTGGTGAGGTAAGGTACATGATCAGAACTAAGTTCGACTATGCACTCAGCTTTAAAATGATGTACTGTTATACCCCTGGTAAGAAAGAAGTCAATTATGTCGGATATCTTGTTGATGTCTGAGGGCCAGTGAGTAGGACTTCCTGGCGAAATAATCTGACACTTAGCACGAATTGCTGACTTAATTCGCCACCATGGAGTGCAAATTCTTGATCTCCATGTTGGACTTTTGGCATTGAAGTCTTCTCCAAGAATCCAATATCTACCCAGATAATTAAATAATACATCATAGTCAGCTTCACGAGGATAGCTGTGTGATTATTTAATTCTATGGATATGATTGAGGATTGGATACTGTCACTGTCAAACATATCATTAGCATAATGCTTAATTGAATTCTTGATAACGACCGCAGCCCCTCCTCTTGCCATTCCACTGGGGTGATTAGCAAGGTAGACTGAGTAGTTATGAAATGTAGGTTGATTTATGTAGCTGGTAAGATGTGTTTCTGAAAGTATAGCCACATCAATATCATGCATATGAAGGAAGGACTCAAATTCGATTTTCCTGAGGAGTAGACCATTTGCATTCCAGCAAACAATTTTAAGATGCCAGATAGGAGTCATTTTTTCCCTTTCTTATGCGGATTTTTTGCTAGTACTTTTTGAAGAAAAACTGGATTGCTTTTAATTCGTTCCACAGTAGTGATTTTTTGAGGAGGTTTTGCAAGAGAAATTTTTGACTGGCAGTAAGAACAACCTTTATAATTGGCTGTATGATTACCTTTATAGTTTGCACATTTTGGTGGAGTTGTGTTGTGGGAGTGACAGGTTGCTTGAAGCATGAGAATCGCCACATTTGACACACTTAGGAGTTTTTGTGTAGTAATTTTTGGTGTGACTTAAATCTTGACAGCGAGTACACTGAGGAAGGCTAGGAATTTATTTTAGGCATTTCTACGGAGACACGACAATGGCAGAGAGTCTGTATATCAAATATTTCGCGGTTATTTAAACTAGTTTTAACTTCCACCTTAAATAATGGCAGTTTAATAACAGTTGTATTATTTTCAATCTTTTTCTCGATATGTACATTAATTATATTAAGTACATGGTGTCCTGCTGCTAATAACTCATTAGTGATTTCATTCAAATCTGTAGAATGGTGTAATCCTCTTATGAAAATAGTAAACGGCTTATCCTCGTGTAAACGATAGGTATGGAATTTGATAGGACCCAAGTTCTTTTTTGTCTAAGTCAGGTAAGCTCGAGATGTTTGTTAATGCATTTTGGAGCTTATGAGATTGTAGTGAGTTTAAACTCACCACTGGCTAGGACTTTCATTTCAAATGGTGTGATGTCAATGGTAGTTAACAGATGATTTAAAGCCTTCATGGATAATAATCCCGAGATAAAAAATGGGGTGATTTTTTTATTTTTGGGGCTGGTGTCTATTTGTGAAATATTAAGATTTACATTGGTATCCGCATGTTTAATGTAAGAAATATGTGATGCTGGATTTCCTCCAACTCTTAATTTCTGTTTCAAAACTGTATTTTCCTCTTTGACAGCCTTAAGCTGTTCTTTGAGTGAATTAATCACTTGGAAAAGCTCGTCACTAGTTTTCAAAGTTAGCTCACAATCCTATAAGATGCGGAAGATTTTTGTTGGAACTATTGCAACTATTCTTAGTACAATTATCGTTATTTGATAACTGTCTTTTAATGGAAAAAGATTTTCCTTTCCTGTTTTCGTTACCACTATGGGTTTAATTGGAATAACTGTATCCTCATCATTAATAGGATTTTGTTGTTGTTGATGATTAATTGATGATTGTAGTGTGCGCAACATAATTGTTGACGCTAGTTTTAAGGCTACAATATTATAGATTAGTAAATAGAAAACACCTAGTAATCATGTAAACCAGCGGTGATTTTATATAATTTCCAAGTTAAAAATACCTTATTCTGGCTAAATCATTTTCCATACGTACAATTTTTTTTTCTACAATAAAAATTTTTCTTTTGACAAGGGCGAATACTACCGCAAAATTTTGTTGTTATTCCGTTATTTTTTTATGAATGTAGAAAATTCTCATTTTTGTTAAATTCGAATTTCGCTTAGTAATAGAAAAGGGGATAAAAGGATAATGTAAAACTTGGAAAGCGTTGGTGATTTATACGAGACGAGTTATTTCAGTAAGTTCAATTTTATTTTGCAAAGAAACCGAATAAATAAATAGAAAAAAAAGGAATTGCGCGATGAATGCATGTCTGGGATTAACGCGTTAATGTGGAAAAGTTCAGCTGTAAGGACAACACGCTGCGTTATTGGTACAAATCAGAGGATTTCTACACTTTGTCGGTTACGATAAAGTTTTACTTGCTGAAGTTTTTTTCTTTTTTTTTTATACAAAAGTTTATTTTAGCTTTACCGTATCTTTTCCTAATGTTTTTAGCACATTTTCGCGTTTCAAATGAATTTCCTACATTTATAAAGAGAGGTTTGAATTATAACCGTATTACTTTCTAGTCGATCGGGTACAATATTTCAATTTTAAATACAAATTTATCTGTACGTACATTTTTAGTTTTAATTATGATATAACTCTATACGTGTAGAATTAGGATTTTACAAGTGTAACAATTTGACGATGATGTTACCACCAGTCAGCCTACTCATTATGCAGTTTAGAGAAACTCCTTACTGCCGTCTCCGGAATAAAAAATCGTGACAACTCGATAGCTGAACGTGCGTTGGAACATGTAAATTTAGGACACCAATTTTACAAGTGTAACAGTTTGTCGATGATGCGATACTTGTTACCGGTTATGCACGTTAGAGAAACTACTTATTACCCTTTCAGGGATAAAAAAATCGCGACAACTCGATAACTGAACGCGCGTTGCACTATTTTATTCGTTTACGATCAGTAGCGATTGAAAATTTGCTTTGTTTTTAATTTTTATACTTATACACCAGCCGGCGCACAGGGAATTAGTCTGGTGTGTTCGAGGCCTAGTTCGCTCCTGCCTTTTATCACTTTCTCATTGCAAAATTACGGATTAAAAATAACAGTTTAGTCATCGATCTTTACTTCGTCAAACTAATACCAGAATCGTCAAATGATGATCTAAATGGATTAGTACTTAACATCAGTCGGCACTTTCATTTTTAGGCTCCTACATCGCGTTTAGTCTACTGCACTCTCGCGTACGTCTTCAAATTCTTCATTAAGCCCAAAGAACACTTGCGTGCGTCTTACAACTTTTAGTAATTTACCGTAAACGCTAAAATTACTCAGTATAACACGAAAAAATTAATCACAACGCATTGCTCGAAACTTCATATTTTTATATTTATGACGCGCATAGAAGTCACATCTAGAGAATTAATAAAAACGTGAGAATCCTAAACACATCAATCAACAGGAGAGACGTTATACAGAATTTTCATGATTTCAGTATTACGTCAGTTAATTCAGTCACTATCATTTAAATCACACATACACGCAGACATATATATATATATATATATATATATATATATATATATATATATATATATATATATATATATTGAATCCTGATATAGCCTAAATTATAACAAAACCAGAAGCTTAAAATGACCGAATTGATAATGCGGATTCATTAGTAAAATGTATCTACTTTAATTATTGCTAAATATATTCATTTTGATTTGTTAAAAGGGTACGTGATTGTGTTCGTTAATTAAATTTTGATATATATTTTTCCGATTAGAAACATATCGTCAACCGAGAGACTATTGTGTATTTAAACAAATTTTCTCATTTTTTTATCACAGTATTAGTTTTAGAACTGGAGCCTCGAAGGATATATTTGAACAGTTCAAAACCCAATACTAAACAAGTATTGTTAGTAATTATTAATTAAGATACATCCTGTTGTCGTAGACTATTTTGAATCCTTCATACCGTAACTTACTCTTTTTATTATGGAACCCAAGTCATGGAGGTTTTCCATCAAATGAACTAGCAGACGAAACAGCTAAAGAAGCAGCCACTATTCAACAATATCCGTTAACTCCTATATCCGAATCTGATGCAATCGCTTCTATCAAACACAAAACAAATAAAACCTTTTGTGATCTATGGACTCTTATTTCTATAAAAAATCACCTTAGAGCTATCCGTTCTCATTCTTTTCCTTGGAGATCTTTTTTACACAGTAGGAAGGAACAGGTAGTTCTATCTCGTAACGGAAAGTGTTAGGAGCAATTTAGGTATATTTTTGTTTATATCATGTACGTTTGTAAAAGTAGTAATTTTTACTCGTTTACGAGCGCACGCCTTGTTCACGCGCACATTATACGTATTTTACGTTATGTATGGTTTTTTAAATGAAATATATCGATAAAATTAATTGAATTAAATTATCGTGTTTTTTTTTTTATTATTATAATTCTTTTATTTATATCGTTATTATTAACATTGTTATTATTTATTATTACTACTACTACCACTGTTAAAATTATTATTAATATAAATTATGTTTTGTTTCGTATTATTATTTTTATCGCCTATAACGCTTTCTCCGTTTTATTTATATTTTACAGATTCCGGCGGAATTTTTTATTTTTCATTTTTAATCTAGGTTACAGTATTTTATTACAGCTCTCTTTAAGGCTTCTATAGTAGATTGCCATTTTTGTTCTAGACCGCCAGTCTTTTATATTGGAAATTTTTATTGCTTTCCTCGTGTGGACAATTTTTCTGCCCGAAAAATGTCGTTTCTGTTTGAACGAATTTTCTTATTCCCTCCCTGTATATTAAAAATAAATTGCGGTAGATATTTTTTAACATTCTACCGCCAACGGCGATTTCGTCTTTTTAATATCGTCCCGGTACTTTTATTTATTTTTTTTCTTTTCTGAAATTTTTGAAGCAAATTAAGATTGGAATTTTGTAAGATATATATATATATATATATATATATATATATATATATATATATATATATGTATATATGTATATATAAAATCATTATCACAAGTCTTCCAGCTCAACCAATTCTCTGCGGCTCTTTTAATTTTGCATTATTTATTTGTGCCTGTGTCATGCAACAATGTTGTTACGGAAGTAACTCTTTTCCTTGGAATCTGTCCTATTACATCGCATAATAGACCACCATGTTTGAGTACATTTCCCAACTAGATTAATCGTCTCTTCTTTATCGAATGTAATAAAATTCGTTTTTCGTATATTCTTTCGAGAATTTCATTCGTAACTTTTCCGTCTAACTTATTCTTTGTATCTTCCTCCAACACTACATTTCGAAAGTGTGCAATTTTTGAACATTCCTTTTGTTCAGTGTCCACGTTTCAGCACAGTAAAGCGCTATAGGCCACACGTAAGTTTTAACAATACGTTCAGGCAGTTTTTGACAGTATTGACTTTTTGGTATAATATCTTTTATTTATATTTTTTCTAGCTTAGCTAATCAAATTCTTGAGTTTATTTCTATATCGCGGTACAGGTCTTTCGTTATTATTTGACTGAGATGTTTTAATATTTGTATTTGTTGAATTTTCTGATCATTAATTTCCAATTGAAAATAATTGGGATGTTTACCGAATATCGTGAATTTAGTTTTACCAACGTTTATTTCTAACTCAAAGTGCTTTCTACTATTATTTAAGGTCCGTACCATTTTATACAGTATTTTCGGAGACCCGGCAATTCCTGATCATCTGCAAACGATATCGTCCGAAGTCTTTCTCCGCCTAGGCGAATTTCATATTTAGTTTCTGCTAGAGTTAATTTAAGCATATAAAGTTCTAAACGAAAGTTTACCCGCTTGAATCAATGAGAAATGGACTAGTTACTTAACTGTAATTAAAACGACTACTTAAGTATATACATTTTAATCGAAAAATTTGTAAACTAAAGTAACATTTGAAAATTTGAAATATTACATAGTACATATCTCATACGTGTATTTGTACATAAGAAAATGACGCAATTGTGTAGTATTAAAATTAAAAAAACTTTCGGTAGATAGCGCGTCACTATTTAAATTCGTTTCGATCGTATATAATTGTGTAGATTATACTTTACTTTTTGTTTTTAATGTGTCGAACAATGTAGTTCAAGTACAGCGGCGTAGCCAGACTTGGTTAAAGAGGGGGGGTTTAAACAAAATTAAATTATAATAGTAAACCGAAGTTAAAAATTGAACTTTAAACCAAAACTGAAGTAGGTTAAACCCCAAAGTAATCCAACTCACCAGAGTTATTTTTATACTTATTAGACGTCGAATATGTAATTCTGTTAGAAGCATTAGACGGCAGAAATATTTAACTGCAACACACTAATAATGGCGTATGTTATTTGGGACAGAGGGAGATGGTTACAATAAATTCCGCGAAAAAATAAACGATAAATAATGATTTTATATTTTTTGAAGGAATAGTATAATACTTGATTAAATTTTTAAAATTTAAAATCTATTCCTCGCGTTTATCTACAAAATTCTTCCAGTACCTCCTATATTACAAAACTATTTATTTACTTCAAAAACAACGAAATTTAAATAAAATAAATTAAAATAAAAAAAAAAAACAAAAAAAAAGGTTTAACAAATGCAAAACTGCATTTAACAACGCGTATATATTTTCTTATTATCAGATTTATTCCAAGGGGGGTTTCAGACACCCAAAACCACCCCCTGGCTACGCCACTATAATATATTTAACGTAATTTAAATACATGAAATAGATTAAAATGTAGAACGATTCAAAAATTTACTTACAACTTGTTAATTAACGCGAATAAGTTGAAATTTCAATAGAAGTGAACAAAACTAAAGTTCTAAAATATGTGCTTGGAAAAATTAATAACGATGAACCTGATGTAACAAAACGCGTGATATTTTACGAGTCGGTGAGTCGATAAATCTGCAAATCAGTCAGTGACTCGAATCTGTTTATTTTTACTGACTGGATTTATTCTAAATATTTGGTGACTCGAATCATGAATTCATCGTCCAACTCTAGTTTCGTTTTAGATTTCCGAATATGTACGATAGTCCTTACTTCAAAATCATCTCTGTTTGAGGATTCCCAAAACTTTCTTCCTTCATATGATGTAGTAAATTGTTGCTTTATTTTTTTTTTCTTTTTCGTTTTTTATCTGTTTATAGTTATTTACTTCATATACGAAAATTGACGGTGGTTTTTGGGGGAAGTGCTCGTTTCATACTTTTTCCTCGGTATTTTTCGATCAATCGTATCGACATCGCTATCAGGAAAATATGTTAAAGACCGAAATCCATTCGATTTTGTTACTTCGTCGGGTGTAGCATCTGGTATTTGTACTCGTCTTTTTCTGAATGATATCTGTCTTATCCGAATTCGAATAGTTTGTGTGTGTGTTTTTTTTTAGCTCGCCTGTAATTATCGTTCGATATTACGAGTTTTATTATAGCCGTTCTGTCATTATTATTCACACAAAAAAACCAAAGAGAAGTAGTAGAAGCAATTTGTATATTACTATTATTATTAATACTAATTTTTTTTTTTTTTTATTTACAAGTAGTCAGAGCAAATATATTTGTGAAATATGTTTATAAAAGAGTAAGGAACTAGTGCGCATTGAGTTAAAAAGAAAAAGGAGGGATGTATACATGAGCGTATGTTCTTATGTTACGATGAATGATTAACATCAGCTGTGTGCGCGATTGCTCATTACCAAGTGTACTCAAAGTAAACTATACAGGATACAGTTTTACGATATGGTCCGGAATTATTTTTGAATCGGTTTTTATTGGAATTTCTATTGCCCTTAATCATCTAGTAGGGATTTTCTTCGTATTGGCTGTTCTATAAATGTTAAGAGGGTGTTTCCACATTAAACTTTCTGCATAGAGTAGATTTGTTTAACTTTTATTATTCAGGTAATTAGTGTGAGGCCGAAAGGTAAACGCTACTACTACAGACGAATAAATGCCGTTACAAAACGAATACAGATGGAAATTTAACTACATAGATAAGATATAATAACGCGAGAACAACAATTGTCTTCTGTACTTCAGAGGTAATATATTAGCTTCCGTAGAAAGAACTGAATTAGTGTTCGTACGAAATGCTTTTAGGACTATGGACGTGATATAATAAATTTGCACTTGTAAAATTCTATTATTAAATAGCGTGTTAACTTTGAATAATTTCGATTGCGCCAGAAATTAATTTTGTAATTAAATAATTTACACTGTTATTTAGCGAAATATTTGGATACAGACGAAGACCGGACTATATAATACGGTGTGGATCAGATGGCGAATCCGAATTGGACCTATGCAGTACACATAGACAGAGAGAAGGATAATATAAAATGAGTATTGGAATGACGGCCGCTTCGTAGGAGAAGAAATACTGGCAGACCGCTAACTTGTTGGAATGACGATATAACTTAGGAAACGAGGAAAACTGGATTCGGAAAGTCCAAAATACGAACGAATGGAAGAGATTGGTATAACCAACGTCCAATAGTGAACTGATGTAGGATGAAAATATATATATATATATATGTGCTTTGTTGTGTATGTTTTCTTTGTAGTGATAGTTCATCTTCATCAACGCAGTATAGCAGAACACACAAGGATACGTTACCACGTATACATTTCCAAACAAACAAACTCACACAAACAAAACACACTTATTTTTTTTTATTAATTTTACTTTTTTTTTATTACTTTTAAAACTTCGTTTATTCGTAATTAATATGTGTTTATCGTAGAGTAATATTTGCAATATATATTTATTAATTATTATTACGGTAAATTGTGATCCGGTGCATTATATTAAATTTATAATGCGCATTTATTTAATTAATTAATTAATAGTTTCTATTTTATTCTATTCATTATCGATATGTATGTAAATAATCGTAAAAATTTTAAAACTCAAACACTTGTAAAAAAAAATCGATTTATATTAATAGTCTCCCATTTTAAATTTAAAGTTTCTTCGTAATTTTTAATCGTTTATATTCGGAAAACTCCGACGATAATTTTTTAAAATATTTATTAATTTAAATTCGTTTCTAAGTCGCGTCACCGTTCATAGACGTCGACTGAATCAAACGTTGGAATCGAAATTTTGACAAGTCATTTACGAATGTAAAATTTTCTAACGTTATAACGAGCTCTTATGTTTTTTTCTCTTGGCTTTTTCAGAAAAGTCGGTCCGCGAGAATTTATAACAAGTTCGCATTTGTCGGTAGAAAAAACGTACACCTACTTTATTTTTACGAACGTCGATACGCAACCAAAAATGCTGAATCCAACTACGGCTTCATTTTTTTTATTTTTTTATTTTTTGGTTTCGCGTCTGGCTTTCGTTTTTCCTACTAAATTTTAAATTTGCCGCGCGGGCGTTTTCTTTCATCCGCGTTAAAAAGAAAAACTACTCACGAGAGAGTCTATCACGTTTGCAATTTACCGACGTAAGCAATTTCTTTACCCCTCCATTCTCTTTCCCCTCGTCACCCGCGTTCATTTAAATTCAAAGACGATAGGTTATTGCGCAATAAGTTATCTAGGTGTTATCGAAGCTTACGGTATGTTTTCCGTTACAATGAAAAGTTATATAACACTGTAACCGAAGAATTTACTTACAACAGCGTCTTCGTTCGGAAAATTTTATATAAACAAACGTAAATATATATTTTCTTCCCTGTATCGTATATAATTTCCCTACGGCATTTGCTGTTCAATTAACCTAACCTAACCGAGTCACGGGGTAGCTTTTGACTCTGAGTTATCATATGCTAAATGAAGGTTTCTCGATCGATTACCAATATCCATTAGGGTGAAAAAGAATAATCTCGTCTAATTCATTACGCATTTGTGACGACTCAGTCGATCGCTCGTTTGTTCACTCGTCCAATATACTGCCAAAGGATATATCCGTATTTTGGGAATACCGCATTTTAACATTGAGAAGTAGCTTATATAAGCTCATTTTGTACGAGCAAAACTCATTCGGCTAAGTAATTATATAGTATTTAAAGAAGTAATTCGATTATTTAAAAGTTTTGGCAGCAATTGTCATTAAGTTTATATTTATTTTTTTAAAATACTCGCTTTAACCCTTATTGTAATATAATAATTGAACTACAAAAAAAAAAAAATGAAAATTCACAATAAGCCAAAAACATAGATTATAAAAATATATACAAATTTATAAAATACAAAAAATCTACTTAGATACGCAATTTACAAAAATTATAAATGTGGTAAAACAGTATTTTTAAATAATCCGATAGCGAAAACGGTCAACAATCAGCAATGTAAAAGTTATACAAAAACACAATATCAAGTAACAATATAAAATTTTATATGCATAAAAACACAATAGCCAGTAAAATAAAAAAAATAAAAAAAAATAATTAAAAAATAGTTTTCCAATATAAAAATGATATTTATACTTCTCAGAACTAATCGTTCATCGAAATTTATCATCGAATTTAATAAATTATTTTTCTCTCTCTTTTTTATTATTTTCATTTTTACTAGTAGTTTATTTTTTATCTGTATGCAAAATTTTATAATTTCGGTTAATTTTATTTTGTATTTTAATTCTTTACAGCGTTTTTCGAATAGTGATTTTTCATCATTGTTTTTATATGAATTTAAACGTTCTTTAAATCTTATTGCGAATTGTCTGCCAGTTTCTCACTTCTAAAAGTGACTAATTTAGTGGCTTTTGGGTGAAATTAATCTTTAGATATTAATATGTCTGTGTACGTTTTATATACACATATATCTATATCAATAGCCAAATGGAAATAATAAAAAAAAATATAAACATAAATTTATTAAATTCAATGATAAATTTTGATGAAGAATTAGTTGTTGTAAATTTCTTTTTTGTATTGGACAGCTATTTTATATATATATTTTTATTATTTTTATTTTACTGGCTATCGTGTTATTGGTCGTCAAAGCAATAGAGCAGCGGGTAGTCATGCAATGCGCATACGCGGACACTGCAATGAGCTAACAGCTGCCCTTCCGGACGTCACACCAACCAGACGATTGAAAATAACCAGAATTCGTGACTTGGATTAAGAGATGGACTGAATACATCAATGAATGTATCCCTTATACAAGAGAAGACGATGACATCCTTTATAGATAGCTACATGGCTACGAATGAATTGCAGAAGTAGAAAAAAAAATGTGTTATTGTTTATGTATCAATTTTTTATATTGCTGATTGTTGATTGTGTTCTTTACCACATTTACTATTAGATTATTTAAAAATACTATTTTATCATTTTGATAATTTTTATAAATTTTTACATTTTATATTTTTATAAATTTCTATGTATCTTTATAATTTAATTTTGTATATTCACCTAATAATAGCCTAATAGCCGAAAAGCTTTGTGATTTTTTATAAGAAATTTTTATTAGTGATTTTAACTTGTCTTTTGTTGTTTATTTTTAAAAAATTACCACATTCCAGACTTTTCTAGATATTATAATATAATTTTCGTTTTACTTTAATCATAATGTGTAAATAATTAAGTATGTTTTTTATCACCCATCATTAAGTCGATATTATTATTATTTGTTTTTAAATATTTAGCATAATTAGGAATATAACCATCGCTTTTCTAGTTTTCATTTAACTTTAATAGTAGTGTTCAAATATGTAAACGTTTTACTATCAGTTGTCAGCATATGCTGGTGAGGTAGATTTCAGTGAACATTCATGTAAATTAAGTTAAAGCGAGCAGATAAGGTGGTCTGCTGAAAGCACTTCCTGTGCAGCCTGCATAGTATGTCTTGGCACGCTTTGAAGGCACTGTTGACAATGCGACCTGTAATGTTGTTATGCCCACAAACCGCATTTTGTTGTGTTAAAGGCGTCCACAAAATAACGGAGGTAGTATATATATATATATATATATATATATATATATATATATATATAATTATATATTAATATATATATATATCGCCCGCATGTACCTCCACTACCAACAACCGTCTGTCAAAGTACGTTTTGTTTCATTTGGGGTATCGAAGCGCAGCAGCAGCTGCAAAGGCAGTATGTTATGTATTATCATTGAAAATTCTTATTGCTTTAAGTTTCACTTCTTCTCTGCGCCCCTGGGAACATATGTTTTCTTTTTATTTTTTTTTTCACTAATGAAGAGGACAACAAACAGATTTATCGTAAATAATTGTATATTGTTTAAATTTATCGTCGAATATATTCGTTCTCTTTCATTCATCCTCTGGTATAACTGCTTTATTAAAAAACCGATGATTCACATATACTTAGCTATTATATTAGTAAAATATATATATATTTAATTTCAGCAATTATGCAGCTAATCGAACTTTAAAACATTATGAAATGCATATTTATATATACTAGTTGATACGGCCACGATTCTTTGTGATTTACTTATTGTTAAATTAATAATAAACGTAATTGTTTAAAGCAATTAAATTGTTAATTATTAGATTTAAAAATCTGAGATTTGCAAGAAACCAACCCGGCTTAAGATTTTTAATTTCATACTTCATTTATATAACAATTAAGAATGAGAAGTAATATAAAAGTTCTTAATTGCAATATTTTCGTTTCCATTTATAACGTTTCTACTGATATATCTCTACTTATTCGGTACCGTGTTATTTCGTCATTTTGACTTACATTTGTATTTC
The DNA here is from genome assembly GCA_032883995.1 of Coronaproctus castanopsis. Taxonomy (NCBI): domain Eukaryota; kingdom Metazoa; phylum Arthropoda; class Insecta; order Hemiptera; family Monophlebidae; genus Coronaproctus; species Coronaproctus castanopsis. Next base: position 198,901,426 of record CM065052.1, read on the forward strand.
AAATACTACCAAATCAACACGTTCATCGACGTGTTTGTAAATGTTCTTTATGAATTTTACAGAACTACGAAACTGGACATTTGTACGAGCTTTGTCTAGTTTTGAAAGCAATGGCAGTATATGGTATCATCCATTGATTATCAATTTCAACTTCATTTGTAGCATTTGACATTCGCATCGTTTCGGCGCCGATACAATGGATAACCGTCGATATCCTGTCATTTATACATTGTGTGTGTTTTTTTTTTTTAGTCCCCCAATTCGTGAAATACGATTGGGGTAAATTTATTTATAAATGTTATAATACAAGTACATTTGAAATAATGATTTGACCAGAGTCCGTCTAATTAAGTTTGCGGTACTGTAGTTAATCTATTTTACAATTAAAATTTATATAAAGTTTATATTACTAGGATAAATGTAGATTAGTTTCCGGTATGTTATTTCAGATCTTGTAAAATTATTAAATGTTGAGAACTTTTTATTTACTAATTCGGTACTGCTAATGTCTGTAAATTCAGTGCTACTACGGTTGCACTCTGTCAGCATATGCTTTACGTTGGTTGTATTGCATATTACATATCTGTTCGAGTATCTTAATACTGATATAAGTAATCTTTAAGTAATCCATGTCCGCTGATGAACTGTACATTAAAATAATTCTGTTAAATACAACGTTGTTTAGTCGGCTATCTATAATTGGAAAGAATTTTTTTTTTGCTAAACCGTTGTATTCATCCCATAATGCTTGTTATTTTTTGTTGTAGTAATCATCCAGTATTGTTTTAAACTGTTTAGACGTTAACATTTTTTTATCGTGTAAATAATATGGATGATGATATGTAGTGTTGACAAATTCATGATTGATATTTATGTTATTCTTTATCAGGAAGGTGTTAGTATGTTTCTCTATTTCATATATTAGTGGCTTAATACCAGCGACGGCAATGCTTGCTATAATATAGTTGACTGTTCTATATGACTTGTTTAACTCGAAGGCGATAATTTTCTGAAAAGTCTTTAATATGTTTTGAAACTGTTTAATATTAATCACGTCGATATAAATTATACTGCCGTACGGTGTATTTGGTAAAATTACACTTTTATACAATATTAATGTCTTTCTGTAATGTATATTGTTATTGTTATATAATTTATTAAATACTCTTATAAATTTGCCGATTTGGTTGTAATATTGATACATTGCGTTGGGAATCTTTTTTTTTTTACGTTTTACATCCTCGATAGATGGTGATGTCATGTTAAAAGCACCCGATAAGAATGTCGAATAATTCTAGGATCAATTAATGTATCTATAATTTCGACAGAAATTACTCGACCAATTTCTTCTCGAGGAATTATATCTTTAGGTCAAATCAAAATATGAGCACCAGACAAATCAGGTTTTTTCCATAATACATCCGGACGCAACGTGTTTCGCACAAAATTGAATATTTCACGATGAAATTCATCGATGATTTTAATTTTAAAATTATACACAGAATTTCTAATATATACAGGTACTTACAAGTTCGCAATATTTAATAAAAACATTATATAGAAGGATACAAAGTAATACACAGCACAAAACAAGTTCGTTGTTTATATCAGATTTATACCGGGCGCATGGAATAAATTGGAGTATCAAAAAAAAAAAAGCAACTAAAACACAACGCCCATCTACTGAACACTACTTACAGAATTTAAAAGTGAATTCAACCCGTTCTCTATTAAAAAAAAGGAGCGCAGGGAAGAAGTGAAACTTAAAGACGTTTTAACTAAATTCGCTACAGAGTTTTGTTTTTTTAATTTTTTACCGTTATATATATATATATATATATATATATATATATATATATATACACACATATATATATACACACACACACATATATATATATATATATACACACACATATATATATATATATATATATACACACACACACATATATATATATATATATATATATATATATATATATATATATATATATATATACACACAAGGAGAGTATTATATATATATATATATAAGAATAAGCCTACACTCCTAACGCTACAAAACGTGATTTGAAAGACTGGTGTTGGTGGTGGGGGTACATTCAAATGTGAACGGGATATGTATATATATATATAAATACATGTATATATATATATATGCCCGTTATTTCATTGGCACATCTAACGCAACAAAACGTGGTTTTGACAGGTGGGTCTTGGTAGTGGACGTACATTATGTATATATATATCTGCTTCTCGTTTCGTTATCCGATCCGGATATCGTGACCTTATTTGATGCAAGTTACGAGACGTCGCCATTTATATCGATTCTGCGCTAGATTCATGATTTGCTGTGTGTCTACTTTACATAACCTTGTGATTTGATCAATATAACGGCCCATCGGTCTACCTTGGCTCCTTTTTCCATTAACCTTTCCTTGCAGAATTGTTTTCTCCAGCCCATTTGCTCATATTACATGACCAAAGAATCCTAGCATGCGTCTTTCAATGGATGGTACTAATTGTTCAGTGGGTTCGATTTTCAGTTCTTTTAAAACAGAATCATTTGTTCTGTGGACTGTCCATGGGATCCTCAAGATTTTTCGGTATCCCTTCATTTCGAAAGCTTCAAGCTTCTTCCTCATCGATTTATTAATCGTGCAGGTTTCTGAGCCGTATGTCGCTATGGAAAAAAAAATCAACGTTTTAAGGAGTAACAGTTTTGTTGTTTTAGAGATCTTATGGTTTTTCCATATACAGTTTAGTTTCCCGATTCCGACATTTGCAAGAGCTAACCGTCTCCTTATTTCTTCTTCGGATCCACCATTTTTTGATATGCACGCACCCAAATAAATTAATTTACATATATACATATACATATTGTCCGTATGTATATATATATATATATATATATATATATATATATATATGTATATACATATACACGTATATCTGTATCTGTCCGTTGCTGTTAACACACCATATATAACGCGCCAATAGAAGTTTCACTTCAAAACTATTAAATTCGCAATAAAGAAAAAAAATATGGATCAGAGATAAAAATTATGCTATCTTTTAAATTGAACCAAACAATACATATCTACAAAATTTTATTGAAATCCGTTTAGTGCTTCGGAGATTAGCGTGAATGAATATGGTGACACAATGTTTTTATATATGAATGTATGTATATATCGCCATTATTTTCGATACAATACCAGAATTGGTAATAAAGTAAGAGAAAAAGTTCCATCGTGCTTTATATATGTAGTAGTTGTTTTATACGGGGTGAATAGTTTTGCAGTTTCTCGCACGGACGAGCTTAAAAGAAAATTATCTGTCGACGAATACGCGCAAAACTTTCTGAAAAACTTTCGGCCATTCACATTTCGACTAGTTGACGACGGAATATGGACGGTAGAGAAAGTTCAAAAACGGTACTGGGTAAAAATCGAACACGTCAGTAATTTATTTCTCATTAAATCTCCATTTAACGGCCGTTCGACTTGTTTTTTTTTTTTTTTTTGGGTTTTCTTTAGTCTAAAAGCGTAATAAAAACTTTGTTATTCCGCGTAAATCTCTTCTTCCCATTGTAGTTAAAATATATCAAACCCGTTTCTTATCAGGCGGAGATAAAGCCGCCTGAACAATGTCAAAGCAAACAGAAAGCGGTGAATTCGTTCAGTTGACTAATGTTAACAAATTACATTCGATAGTCTTATTGGTACTTATATATATATATATAGTAAGTCCCTCCTAATATATATATATATATATATATATATATATATATATATATATATATATATATATATAAGTTTTGCAGAAATCAAGATTCTAGGTTACCTTCGGATTTATATGTGATAACAACTTTAATTATTGTTATTATTTCTCGTTGAAATTAATTCGCTCTTATATATTGCATAATGTCTATGTATAAATAACGGGGACTTTGTAAAATGCTAGGCGCACCTTCCTTCCCTTCAACGTCTTCGTCCAATTATTGAATGCAGTAATTAGTTAATTTTAAATATTTAATTAACATTATGAAGGTCTTAGAAAGACGCGTACATAAAGTACTAGACGAATACCAGCCGCAAGCACAAGCTGGATTTAGAAGCGGGTTCTCAACTATAGATAATATTCATATAGTTAATCAGGTTATAGAAAAATGTCGAGAATATAATTTGAAGCTATATATTGTCCTTATAGATTTCAGTAAAGCTTTCGATAGGATTAAACACAGTGCGTTGTTCGATGCTTTACATCATGCAGGCGTGGAAACAAAGTATATAAATTTAATTAAGGAAATATACAAATTAAGTATGGCTTACATTTCACTAGAAGAAGATAGTAGAATATTTAATCAATCCAGAGGAACAAAACAAGGCGATCCAATTTCTCCGGCACTTTTCAACACGGTACTTGAATTTGCTATAAGGAAATTAAATTTGGAAACTAAATGAATAAATATAAACGGACAATATTTATCTAATCTTAGATTTGCAGACGACATAATTTTATTTGCGGGATCTGCAAACGAACTTTCCATAATGTTAGAAGAACTCTACCGTAATTGTAGAAATGTAGGTTTAATTATAAACAATAGCAAAACTAAGCTTCTTACTAATAGTACACCAGAAATTATTTGCCTAAATGGAGAAAAACTGGAATACATGCAGGAAGCAATCTATTTGGGTCAGTGTTTATCATTGAATGATTGGATGGATAAAGAACTACAAGAAGAATTGCCGCAGCATGGAAAAAATTTTGGTTTTTAAAAGGAATTTTAAAAAATAGAAGCTGGAAAATTAACCTACAAGCAAAAGTTAACGTTCTGGAAAAATGCGTCGTACCAGTTTTGTTATACGGTTGTCAAACGTGGTCTATGAAAGCAGCACATATTGACAAAATCAGTCGTGTACAGAGAGCAATGGAGAGATCTATCCTTGGAATTCGAAGATTGGACCGAATTCGTTCGGAAACTATTAGGTGTATAAAACTAAAATGAAGGACAATGCGAAGTTAGCAGTCAGCCTGAAATGGAACTGGGCCGGTCACATGATACGTCGGGATGGTTTGGCCGCAGATGCAACCAGGTGGATTCCATATTACAACAAACGAAGTGTAGGCAGACAACCGTTACGGTGGGCAGATGACTTCAGACGGCGGATGGGTTCTACTTGGTTGCGATTAAGCTCCGATAGAGCGGAATGGAAGAAAATGTGTCAATTATATGGTGTCCTTAATCATGGTTAATTGTATGGGTATATGGTATTTTTGTTATGTGTTTCATCATTTTATTAATAGTTTCATGGGTGGGAGGCCTTCGGCCAATAATTGGCGAAATATAGGCTTATTTATTTATTTATTTATTTATTTATTATCGATATTATTATTTTTGTTATGACTAACTTTATACTTTCAGTTTTGTTTCCTGTTTATTTCAAATAGGCAAAGAAGTAATCAGAAAGTTTGTTGTGCTCCATTATTATTATTATTATTATTATTATTATATTCAAACTACTATCGGCCGTGTATATACAGTTTAAAAATAGTTTCTAATGCAGCAGAAGTCAATCATCAGCTGGCGAATACAATGAGTTTATGTTTAAAATTTTTTTCTGCATTTCACTCTTTGAGAATTTAAGGAAGGCATTTTGTATTATTCGGGTGGAAGGAATTCATGTTATTGGAACTTAAATTTAACACGCTGAGAAACAAAATATCAGCAGGTACACAGGTAGGAAAACATTTCCCTTGATGTGTATTTGTGACATGCAGCAGTCTCATAATCGTACATAGATTGGATTAATCTTTCATATAGGATAAACCTCCGAGAATGGCAGTTGTGCTGCAATCGACTTATGTTACTAGAGAAAATATCACATTTGGAATGAATGTAGTTGAGATGGGGCATATATATGAGTTTCCCGGGTACTTTAAAATGGATATAGTGTACATTCAATACTGTATGCCGATATGAGTTTAATTTTTTCAATTATATTTACAACTTCTTTGTCACCACCAAAGGCAGAGAATTCACATGTGCGTAGAAAATACAGTCCCAGTTCTGTTGCTGTTTTCGCTAAAAATTCAATAATCAGCCTAATTTGTTTAAAATCATAATAATTGGTAACATTGAATACCAGACAGATGTCATCGACGTAAGGGATTAATTCTTATCAAGGAGCTTAGAAAAATTTCCTAGTTTTGTTAGCATTGTTAACACCGAGATGAGCAATACTATCTTTGAAGTGAAATTATCATTACATTTATTAAGAATGGATTAAATTTATGATTTTTAATTATACCAAGGATCGCAGACCACTTGTAGTTGCTGAACGGACGACAATAGCTGTAATTTTTTTATTCGTAGTATTTTTTATTTCATGGACTAGTTTATATATAGACAGAAGTCTCTGCTCAATAACCCATGCGAAAAGCAAATTGATTATCGTGCAGCAGTCCGTTATCTGAAATAAAATCAGATGATTGACAACTTTTTCAAATACTTATGACGCTAAGTAGAGAAATAGGCCAATATGCTACAATAAGCTATTTTACCTGATTTAGACATCAAAAACTTAATCATTAGATTTCCAACATTTACGAAAGACTTGAAGACATAAGCATTTATCGAAACGTAGTAAAAATAATTGGAAGAGTACCCGCGATCGATATTATTTATTTTTGAAGTTGTAAGTTTATTTGGCGATATATATATATATAGAAAGATATTAAAATAAAGTTACCAACATTAATCGCTACAATATTACATTTGGTTATTATTAATTTGTGGATAACTTTCTTTTTAATAATAACAGCGATTGTATTAATTATTATGTGTTATATATCTAGAATTTGTAGAGATGGGGGAGTTATGGTTCAGATAAAATACAAATATCCACATCATCGTTATAGAAATCCAGTAAGGAAATTAATTAAGCTGCACGACAATTATCAATATTTAAGGTACGACCATCTTTTCAGATTGTCCATATCTGTAGGGAAAATATCTGTGGATTGGTGACCTCAACGAATGTGGGAGATTCCCACTTGATATACAGCTTTTCTCCGTTGATTAAATTTTCTGGTATTATTCCGGATGTAGTTTACCGTATGTTCTGCAAGCACGATCTATAGTTATTTTGGACACCATTTTCGACTCTTTATCAACGATATCTTTGAATTAATCTTTTACATCATTCGCGGATATATTTCTAGTACGAAATATCAGAATTGCCTAATATATTAATTTCTGCGCTAGGGAACATCTGGAAAAGGTATAACAATATTTGGTACATTTGGGGTTATGGCTTTAGAAATGAGATAAAACTACGAATTCAACTAGCAGCGAAAATTGATACATTTCGTGTTCACTATATTTATCTATGCATCGGAAACTTGTGTACTTACAAAAAAAGGATAGATGGTTTTGAAATGTATGGTGACGAATGCTGAGAATATCTTGGATCGCTGAACGAACGAATATTTTAAAATAAATTGCAAATTACTAATAGATTAAGCGGCTAAGAAACATTTTTTGGTTAAAAACGGAACGAAAATGGTGTAAAGAACGAGAATATTCCGTTGAGACACATACTATCGCGGAAAGTCATAGGGAATTCGTTCGTGCAATGTGTATGAGAAAATTAAAACGGTCACGACATGCGTAAGATTTATTACTGCTAACGAATATACTAATGTAATTAGTACGTGAAATACGTGTTATAATATGTGCTAATGCACTTTCAAATATCTTAGCAAATGATTCCTCGGAAGAAATTTTCTTGTCAGTTGTTGATAAACGATGACGGAAGATATAAGCGGGATATAGTTTTCTTTCGTCGGTAAAATCGATGATAAATTGGGTATAACGAACTGTTAAAAGTTTCAACGTTAATCGACAGAGTCGCTGGTAAAACTGGAGATGAGTTTAATTTCAAAGTAGGTCGTAATTTCGTAAATGTTTATCGGAAACTTTCGTTTTAGATGAAACTTGTACGGAAATCGAAGAACTTGGTTTCTAATTCGTTTTTGGGAAGTAACACTTTCGAAAATCTAGTCGCAATTTTAGTTTCTATTGTAGTCGACGTTTTAGTCGTTATATTTCCCGGTACGTTTACAAAAGGGTAAATAGATAAATTATGCCCCGATACAAGAAGTCATTAAGTTGGTAGAAATTATCTTTTCACTTCAATCTATTACTCGGTTTACGCGTACAATCGTTTCTCGTATATGTTTCTATGTCGTCGATGTACCTCGTTGCCAGTCTTCTAATGGTAGCCACTAGGTGAATTTTTTATGTAGAAAACCGAGGTGTCGATCCTAAATAGAAGATGGGAAATGATATAATGATTCGTCTTTTCCTACTTTAGTAACATACCCGGTTCCATTTCAATTTCAATTTTCTTATTTAATAATTTGATTACAACAAGAAGAATATGGGATTGAGATGGAAAATATTCGTCTTTTTTTTTTTTTTTTAAAGGGAACTAACAGTTTTACCTGAGGATTTGAATCATTCTAAGAGCTAGGACGCGATTTACTGGGACGTAAAGTGAGATAGTGGGAGAGAAATTTCCATACTTTATATACAATGTCTTAGTTCTTTTTCACTCCTTCTTATGCCGATTATTCGAGTCGTCTATGTCATATTTAGCTATCGATGACCGTGTTTATCGTAAGTCGTTTGAAAGCTTCTTTGTACAATCCGCTTTCCTTGTGCGAATAAGACAAAATCGAAAATCGATTAGAGATGTATGGCGATTACAGGCAAAAAATATGATTCATAATTCCGCGATGCTCGAAACGAGTGCACGACTATGTGTTGTGTATATGTACAGGATGAACCAGAGAAGAAGGATGATTTTGTTTTTCGAATAACTCAAAAACTACTCGAGGAAAATTTTTAAAATTTTATTTAAGAATTAGAAAACGATAATATCGTTCAGATGACCATTATTTGCAAACAATAAATTCATTCAGTATTTGCAAAAGTTTTAACACTTTTTCCAGCACAGGTCGTGGAATTTTTGAAATTTCTTTTTTAAAATTGGAGTTTTCACGTCTTCTAGATTTAGTGGACGTGTTTCGTGTAACTTTGAACATTCTTTTCGAAACTCTCTTTGCACTGTCGTGATCGATTCACGCCGAAAATAACGTTTTACGCAAAACGCACACTCCTCATTATAGGATGCCATGATAACTGAAACTAGATGGTAAAAATCTCTCGTGTATACACTAAACGTGGAGCGTTGCAGCAATGTTACCAACTGCGCGATTCAAAAAACAAAACCGTTCGTCTTCTCTGTGTCATCCTATACTCTATTATAAACCGTTACAACATCTATCTGGAATTTAGATTGTTATTTCGTTTTCAACTGAAATTTATGTAAATTTTTCTATTTGACTATTTTTTAACTAATGTTATTTTGATCGAAAAAATAAATACGAATAGAATAGAAGCTTTATTTCGTAATGGGACAAGCGTAACAATGAGTTCTTGAAGTTAAGTACATAATTATATCTTTGCAGTTAACTTAAATAGTACTAAATCTGGAAAATTAAAAAAACAAATGATCCACTAAAAACAAAAAAAAAAAAAAATACTCTATATGAACTAACTTCGGTATCGTACTGGTGAACGTCTAAAATAACGATAACGTAGAAGCTGTTACGATGAGCAAATAGAAACGTCAGAAAAATATTCCGATCGGATGAAATAAAAATAAATCTATCGCTATTATCATTATTTTTTTTTGTCGGCCATGTATCGCTGCTATGGCCGAAATATACGTACACTTTCATAATCTCTCTCAGTTTGATAATGGAAACTGCAAGTGTTTTCGAAACGTCACAATGAAAAAATATGAACATGGTTTTCACCGAAAAAAATATAGACGTATGGATATCGACCAGGAAAGTTTGAAGGTGTGTCGAATCAATAATGTTTACTTTATATTTTAACACTGCCCTCTTTCGCTTTGACATTTTTAATTACGAGCGCCACACAACTCATCAATATAACAATTGGAAAATAACTGTTTAGCTACAATTTACAGAGATTTGCCAGATGCCTCACGCATTTGTTGTTTTTATTGATTTCAGATTAAAGCGTTTTTTGAAATAATTTTAACAGAATTTCTAGTTTTTTCTTGTCATTTGTTATTACGAAATTAAGATGGAAAGACGTTGCAAGTCGAGCAACCTGGTGTAAGTTTGCGGTGAAAATCAAGGGAGAAACCATGTCGGTGAACAGAACGATGTACGGAAGAGGTCTGAGAAGGGCAATTATCGAGTTTTCTCAAATCGAATAAGAACATAGGTTTTCTATTCCAGCGATACTAGTGGAAGTTTCTAATGTAAGATTCGACGGTAGCGTTCAACACCTTTGCGTGCTAAAGTACTGTCTACTCTCGCGGCCTAAACCCTCCAGCAGGCAACGGAAACAATTGCAGTTCTTCGCTCGTAATTCCTTCTTATACCTAGTCCGACTTAACAGTTTTGAAATGTGGTGTCGGAGAAAACTACTCCGCATACTATTTCTTCCATAATACAGAAGTTGAATCTGACCCAGCGGTTAGCTATTATTATTATTATTATTATTATTAGAGTGATAAAATATACCGAGCCTATTGTACATAGTGAGCTGAATTTGAAGCTGTTAATAATAAAGGCGAAGATCCAACGAAACAGACCGAATGGTCGACTACCACAGCAATGTACAGATATAATATGAAACTGAAGCGGACTAGTACATCAGTGGCACATGACAGTAAATCATGACGCAAAATTATGCCTGTATGATTACGATACCCCTTGGAGTAACTGATTAAGAAGAAGAATCGAAGAATATATATATCATCATTAAGTGCCGTCTCCATATCGGTGGTAGGCGACTACTTACCGATACGTATTTTGTTGTACAATGTAAGTAGCGTACAAAGCAATGATAATATGGCGTTAGCGTAAGACACAACACACCCGGGAGAACAGATTGTAATCGCTTTGCTATCACGATACAATACAACCCCGTGTGTTTTTGTAGTGTACTATTTTTTTTTTGTTTTTCTTTTTTGGGGGGATTCAATACAGTTTATCCATGTCTGCATATTATGGAATGAATAAGAAAGGGCTACTTATAAGTCAGAGTAAGAAGTAATGTAGGGATGTGTAAAATTAAATAACGATACCAAAATCTAAAATATAGGAGTATCGTATATACTTCAGCATTTTGAAGAGCTAAGAGAAATGCAATACTTATAGGAAACGGAACTTTATGTACTATATTGTTACTAGCGCGTATATGGTGTTATGCGTGGTGGTTTTCCACTGTCTTCCACGCGATAATATTAGGGTTATATATATTTTTTATACTCGTAATGATAATTTTTGTGTTGCCGATCGCATTTGAACTCGGTACGTTCCGTATGGAACTCCATGCTCTAGCCAATCCTGGATTTAATATATATATATATATATATATATATATATATATGTATACATAAACACAAAAAGTTTAATTCATTCAGGGCAACCATGAAAATAACTTACTAAAAATATGATAAAATAATAACTAAATTAGAATTAAGTGTTCCAAAATTTGGAAACCACTGGGGGAAATAAATGCTCAGATGTGTAGATAAAATAAATTAAAATATTATGTTATAATATTCGATAATTTACACACTTAATACACTATTGCTTGTGCACGACGAAGAGATTAAATAAATAAGTAGGTATTAAGAGAAACAATATACATATTATAACGGCGTATAATGGAAAATTTTTCCATAGATTTTATTAATAAAGAAAGAAATTTTTGATGACGGCGGTGTGATTGTGTTGGCAAACTTTTCTAAATGGAATCGTTGAAAGCAATAAATTGACCAAAAAAAAAAACGCTCTGGAAGGAAAATAAGGAAAACTGTTTAAATTTTAAACGAAACCTGATATATATATATATATATATATATACATATATATATATATATATATATATATATATATATATATATATATATGTATATATGTATATATATATATATATATGATCTTATGTTCGTACGTCCTAGAAATACAGACCAACCAGTAACTGTGAGGACGAGATTGAATATTCTTGTTTCCTTTGACAAAAGGAGATACGGTTGCACTTAAGAAATTCTTTTCCTTTAATAAAACGTTTATCGCTTATTCTGAAGAAAACCCTCGCTACATTTTGCTTTACTCACAGCGACTACGATGTTGTGAATAACGATGAAAGCAATGATAATGACGATTACTACGACAATAATAGTTATCGTTACTATCATCATTATTAATTTAATAATATTTAACCGCCTATTCTACGGAACAATGGAATGTTTTAATTGACGCTTTATATTAAACGTTCTCATTTTCTTTTTCAATATTAATGGAATTTACGATCGTTAGGATTTTGATTTTTCTATTTTCGGGATTTTCTAAAGAAGATTAAAATTCATTTCGACGTCGAATTAAGCGATTATTAGAAGTAAATACAATTTATATCGTCCGAATAAGGTTAAAATTAATTAAGAAAAGCGAAAAAAACCCCGGATTCCACTAGTTAATGGCGTGTAATTTCTTTATCGATTATAATTTTATACATCTTTTATTCATTTGATTGATTGATTGATAAAAAGTGTATTTACAAAAAAAAATAAATATATGTTACAAAAAACCAAATAAATAATATATAACGCATACACAATTCTTACTACGTATACTAGTTTAAAAAGTATGCCCAGTTGCTCATTTAACTAAAGTAAAAATACAGGAAAAACCACTAACAAAACCCGCATACTGATCATAAAGCTACACCTATATATAAATTTATAGTTATTTATTTTAGTAGGATAAACAATAATTTTTATATGTGTATTATATACAAAAATAAATTTCGAATAAAAGATAATACCGACTGTACATCATAATAGCGTGTGTTTAATTCATTTGTGTTTGTAGCGCTTATATTTTAGTTGCAAACTTGTACCTGTGTAATCCCCTATATCGTTTATAAATGAGTACTGACTGCAGGCACAGCTATCAAAAAAGAATTTTGTTTTTTCTTCGACAACCTCGTGTATATATGGTAAGTTCGATGCCTTGTGAATGTGTTCAATCTTTACATAGACTGGAAGATTTAGAATTATTCTGCAGCGCATATTTTGTAGCCGTTATAACTTAAGTTCGGCAAGTATATGACGTCATATGGGACAATAAAACATAATTGTTCTGATTATAGCTTTATAGATTATTAATTTATTTTCCGAGCTGACGTAACAACGTTTATTAAATATCGGGTATAGCTTAAACAGAGCCGTTTGAGTCTTATTGCAGGCATACTCAACATGTTTAGTAAATGTCAGACCCCGATCCAGTATTACACCTAAATATTTAATATCGTTTTTCGTTCACTATTACAGGTGATAACAAATGCGGTCCTCTTTTCGTGAATAGAATAGATTGAGTTAATTCATATCCTATCTATAATGTATGTTCTGTTACCTTATCCATTAGTCATCTTCTGGTAAAATGCAAGAACTTCAACCTTATTCCGATCCCAAATACACCTTTCCGAAATCCTTGAAGACAACGAACGAAAAATCCAACTCTTATTTCGATACCTAAAATTATCCAACGTCCTACACGATATCTAAACTACATTTATTCATACTATTCGTACCTGTGGCCAATGTTGCGGTACACGTTAAAGGATACAGTACAATATGTATATATCTTATACGTAAATTGCGAAGCGTCGAAAGAATCGCTTATTACACGAACATTAGGAAATAATAGCGAAAAAATTTTCGATAGCGATTAAAGAACGCAACGTACCGTATGAATATATTTTTAAGATAAAGGAAATAGAAAAAAATACTTGTATCACTTTTGTAAAAACGGAGTGGGGAATATATATGTATATAGGGAAATCCGAAAATGATGTAAACTAAAAAAATAAATTTTATATAAAGTCAGAATTTTTCCGCGTAAACCACGTCCGTTTTTTACCTGTGACGTTTCGACAAACTGCGACGCGAACGATTTCGAAAATTTACAAGTTAAACGAAAATGGACACCTTTTGCCGTGTTCGTAAATGTAAACGTGAAATGTGTACCTCTCTTCAGACTAATGAGTCGACAGTATCTTGGATTGATTATATACTCAAAATTAACACGGAAACCTCATGTAAACTACGTTAAAAAAACCTGTTGCAGAAAAATGAATACGTTGAAGAAATTAATGGTGCTGACCGAATCTCCTTGTTAGGAATTTATCGCTGTTTGATACGATCAAGAACCGATTATGGAGCCGCAATATATTTTTCATTTTGCTCATCCATTCTCAAAATCATTAATGTTATCCATAATTCTGCCTTACGTTTGGCGGATTGAGCGCTTTAGTTATCAGAATGGTCTGATTATCGTCGTTGGTTTCTCCTAGCCAATTTGTAGTGCAGTCTAAAGCTTCCGCCTTTTTGATTCCTGAACTGTTTTTACCTTCTAATCCACTTTCTTTGAAATTAAAACAATCAGATCCGGCTTCCTTTGACAACATCTTAAATGCAATAACTTCGCCAAAACCGCAGTCAATCACCAACATCAAAATATTGTCCCCGTGTAAAGGATCTATTAGGAAATAAGTAGACACATGTAATAACGTATCTACCAATCTTAATAGAAAACTGATTGAATCTACTGTACCACAAATAATGTAGAATATCTGTCTTTACTATAACGTTAACTCTATTATTAATATAAGTATAGTTATTTTTTAATGAGATAACACTGTTGCTCAAATAAGACTTTACTGGTGCACACACATTCAAATTATCATTATAAAAATTTCTTAGGAATAATGCCTGACAGGCACGCGAATTATCAACACTTGCTCCATAATCAATTTTGGCCTTCATATCCCCGAGAGCCTTACAGTTTTTACTGAAAGTAGTGTGATCGACCGCCTTAAATGCTACCTCTAAGCTGTCTTTATCCACTAACTTAGAATTTAATTCCTGCCAGGAGTAGGTCAATTTAATTTTATTAAACGTGCATGTTGAACATGCGTAATTTTCGGCGCATAGTTTGTGGAAAGTATTGTGTTCTTGAAAAGCTCTGTAATACTTCGTAGGGTGTCCAAATTTGTCACAGTTTTTGCACTGCCTCGGGCTAACAGCATCGACCAGTTAATTCGAATTCTGTCTTCTTCTGGTAGAAGCTTATATTGCTTAGGTGTGAGCTGAACATACATTCTTGGAGCGCAAGAGTTACTTATTTTAGTGACACTAACTGGGTTGCTCCAGTCAGCTCATTGATATGATTCTTAACATGTTGCTCTGATAGATTATTGGTTTAAAAAGAAGTATAGTCGGGTTAAGGAGTTTCTCCGCTTTAACCATACAGTCTGGAATCCTATGTTTTATAATGGCAGCCAGCTTACTTAAAAACTGTCTTGGTTGAAGTGTCATTAATTTTTTTTTTTAAAAGATCACATCAATTTTCTTTTTGGCCAGTGATACTTTCGTTTTTAGTTGGCCAAGGACCTTACCTGCATCTTCAGATTTTAAAATTAATTTATTTTTTGGTACTACCTTCTTTTTTTTATTACTCACTGTGGGTTGGGGCAGTTCTCAGCAGCAGTTACCGCTGACTGGTTCTTCATTGCTTTAGACTTCAGCAATTTATCTACTTTATTTACAAGCACTGTTGCCTCAGCCATTTTTTTTCCAATATCAATATAGCTTTTTTTTTTTTTTTTTTTAAATTTTACACACTTATTCATTGAACTGTGTCTTAATAGTTACCATTAAGTCAACAACATTTTTAAATAGCCGACCTAGTGCTTCTAGGTCGGCTATGATGAAGTATAGAATACTGTGGAACCACCAACTTAGACTACTTAAAAAATTAACAAAAAGTTTAAAATTCAATAACTTCGGAACTAGACGTCCAAATCACACAAGTTAAAAACTAAAATAACCAAAAACACCGGCTTAATAATATGAACATAAAAATAAAAAAAGTCAAAAATGTTTAAAAATTTATATATATAAAAAAGTACGGGTTCAAAATTTATACTGAAATCACTAAAAAACTCCTCAGAAGCAATAAGAGAAAACTACTTAAGAACGCTTGGCACAAACTGAAATAAAACTTTGGCTCCAGTGTGTTCCGGCTGTAACATTATCCTCTCCATTTCCCATATTTTAGTTGATTCTCCCTTATACTATTCGCTTCGAGCACCTCTTAATCTTCCTCCTTTGCTTCATCTCCTCTTCAAAGATAACCATGTTTCATTGTCAAATCTAATTACCTTCCTCTACCGATCTGGTCTCTATTCCTCAATCTAATCCTCTTTTCCTATCGTGCCTCTAGCCTTACTCGTTAATTTAATTAAATCTTCTTGTATTTGAAAGGCACTCTTGCATTGCACACATCTATGAAATATTCCAGGATATCGATGGATGTGGCGTATGTGTCCTTATGTTTTTCCGTGTTCTCTTGAAATTGGAAAATATTTTTTTTTTTAAACATTCGGTTCTCCATATCTGAATAAATTTCGGTTAATAATGTGTTCGCATGTAACTCATTTATAGAATAGACATTAAAAGTATTGACACCCATTTCAGTTAAAGTGCAATATAAATGAAAATTTAATTAGTAAGCTCATTGTATATATATCATCATCATCATTATCATAAGTTTATCAGTCCTAGGACTGATTGTATTCCATAGTAAGTAACTTCAAATACAACCGATTCTCTGCAGCTCTTTTCATTCTTCAGTATTAATCTGTGCCTGTATCATGCAATAGTCACGAAAGTGTTTCGTGGTCTACCACGGCCTCTTTTCCCTGGAATCTGTCCTATTACTTCGCATATTCTTTTCTTTATCGAATGTAATAAGGTCTGTTTTTCGTCAATTCTTTAGAGAACTTTTTCATTCGAAACTTTTTTGGTCCAACTTATTCTTTGTATCCTACTCCAACAGCACATTTCAGAAGTCCGCAATTTTTAGTGTCCACGTTTCAGCACAGTAAAGCGCTACAGGCAACATGTAAGTTTTAACAATACATTTATGTAGTTTTAACAGTATTGACTTTTGGCATAATATGTTTCGCTTTTTTTTTGCCAGGCTAACTTAGCTAATCTAATTTTTGAGTTTATGTCTGTATCGCAATACAAGTCTTCCGTTATTATTTGACACTTGAATTTTTACACTTGTTGAATTTTCTGACCATTAATTTCCAGTTGAAAACGATTAGGATGTTTACGAAACATCATGATTTTAGTTTTATAAACATTTATTTCTAACCAAAAACTACTTTCCTGTATCATTTAAGGTCCGTACCATTTTTGTAGTATTTTCGGAGACACAGCAATTATAGCTTGATCGTCTGCAAATGATATCGTTTGATGTTTTTCTCTGCCTACGCTAATTCCATATGTGGTTTCCGCTAGAGTTTATTTAAGCACAAGTTCCGCGTATACGTTAAAAAGGAATGGAGATAACGAACAACCTTGTCGTACTCCTTTATTTATTTTTTCAGGTTCAGATATATTCCCGTCTACTCTAATAACCGCCGTTTGATGTATGTATAAATTATATATTAAGTTTAATATGCGTTTGGGACATTCTATTTGCTCAAGGAGAGGAAAAATGTTATCCCAACTGACCTGATCAAAATGTTCATCAGGCGCTCTGCAACATGCCTTAACACGTCCCTATTGCATTTCTGGTCGATAGATTTTAAATTGTGTTTTATCTAAAAATGGTTCTACATATTTTTCTAAACGCTTTTCTATTATTCGCAGCAATATGTTGGATGCGTGGGGTATAATGGTTATAGTTCTATAGCCGATGCATGTTATTGTAGTTATTTCCTTTGTAGTTGGAACAATTACCGAAGTACAGTATTCTTCTGTCCATTTAATTTAAAAAGCCTGTCGTGAGTTTTTTCCCGCTCATTTTTATCAATTCCGCTGGTATATTATCAGCACCGCGCTTTATTATTTATCTGTACTTCTGTATCAAATTCGTCTTTTAGTATACTGTCATTAGACAATTGATCTAGTTGTACCTTTTTCATCGGTGGTTTCCACTTTTGGGTATCGTGATATAAATTTTTCACATAAGTCTGCCATGTTCATCTTTCCTCTATTGGGTTTACAACTTCGTTATTATTTTGTCCTATTGTTGTTTTAAGTCCATATTTCCTAGGCATATGTTTTATTCTTTTATAAACTTGTTCATGTTTCCCTTGAATATCTAATGTTTCAAGTTCGATGCACTTCAAGTCCCACCAATCTTCCTTCTACAAGCTCTATCTATAGAATTGTTTAAGGACCTATATTTCATTTTCCCTTCTTCGCTGGTATCATTTTTATATCTCCGCTTTTCATCATCGACTAATTGCAATATTTGTTCTGTAATCCACGGTTTATGTTCAGTTTTTCTTGTTTTGCCAAGGATTTTCTACGCACAGTTTATTATTGTTGATTTAACGTCGTTCCACGTTTGGTCTATGTTAGTTTTATCGTGTAGTTCTGTTATAATTTTATCCGTTTCCATTCGATACTGAGTGTTTATTTGTTCATTGTTCAGATTATCGAGATTCCATTTTACTACTGGTTTAATCTTTTTAAAGTTAAGGTCTGCCTTTATACTTACCATGGAATGGTCCGTATCAGCGTCCGCACCTGGGTATTACATTGATTTTTTTTACTTGATTTTTGTACCTCTGTTTTACTAATATGAAGTCGATTTGATATCTTTCTTTGTCGCCAGGTGACTTTCAAGTACATCTTCTTCTTAGTGAGGTCTTATACCATGTGTTAGTAATAATATACTGTTTTTGTTTGCAAAAATCAATGAGATAATTACCGCGATTATTTTGAATTCCAAGCCCATATTTACCAGTTATCCCTTCCTCTGAATCTTCTCCAACTATTGCGTTCGAACCTCCCATTATTATTACGTTATCTCTTGTTTTTGTTTTTTCCAGTAATTCTTCTAATTTTTCATGTGCTTCATCTATTTCTATTTCATCGCTACTGGATGTTGGCATATAAACTTGTAAAACTGTGTCAGATCTACCGGGCATGCAGCGAAACGTGCCAGAATAAATATATTTTCTATTAATTATATAGCAATGCTTTTGATGATGCTTTATTTAGAATCAATTCTGCACCGCCTTAATTTTTATATAAGTCGAGTCTTAACTGGCCAAACATATCTGGAGCGTTTCAAAATTATATCTCCCGAATATTTGTGAATTCTGCGCACTAGACTACCGTATATCAGGTATTTACCCTAAATATATGAATTACGATATATTAAGAAATATAATGGATGTGAGGTCTTTACAGTACAGAAGGAAAATAGCCAAATTAAGGTTTCTTCATGATGTATACAACGGTAGAGTTAATAGTGAGCATTTAACATCAACCATCTCCTACGTTGTACCAAGATCAAATAGGCGATCGAATCGTTTCTTTAGTGAGCCGCGTGCACGAACAAACCTGGGTTTAAGTTCTCCGTTGCCGTCAGCTTTCTGCTTATATAATTCTCTTTTAAACATATTTTCCCTGTATGGATACGCATACTTTGATAACAGATATTTCTTTAATGAGTTGCTTCCCGAACATATTTTGCGATGAGATCAGGACTCTCGCTGTTGTCTATTCCAATGGTTTTAGATTGTTATTATGTGGTGTGTGTTTGGTATATGTGTTCCTTTACTAATGTACATGTAGTATATACGTTAAGGTTTATATTGTATTTATTAATTTGTTGAAGATTATTCATCCGTTTATTTCGAGTAAGATTGTGTGAATGGGGTGTGAATGATGCATGTTTTAATGAGTGTGAGACTTGTGAATGAGTGTAGTTTTTTTGTTGTGTTTAATGGGTGTGAGGCTGGTGAATGTGTTCAATGTATTTTTTTTTGTATTTTTTTTTTTTTGCTTTTAATTTTATAATTCAGAAAATTATTAATTGTATTATTTTATTTATAAGCCTACACTATAATTGGTTGTTAGCTGTTGTGTGGCTTCATTAAATAAATAAATAAATAGACGTTCCCGATACAGATGTCATTTCTTGTTCGAATGCCTTTATACCATTGATGCTATTGATGCGCCTTTAAGATTATAAACGGTTATAAGTATCGATGATGAATTAATTATTAGTGACGGAAACGGTTTAAACTTATCCGACTGTAGGTTATTCGTTAACTGTGTTAATCGCGTTATGAGAAAGCGTATTTTAGAAATAATATAATATAATCCAAATTTAAGTTTGTACTCCACGAATACGTGACTAAGCCAAATTAGCATCGCGATCGCGTGATAAATAAATAAATAATTATAAGCTTTATAAAAAAGAAAATAATACCGATTAAAAAATAGATCCCTTTTTTAAAGGGGGAAGCGTTATAATGAGTTTCCGATATCACTCTTCGAGACCAGAAGGTATTCGGAGATTGACACGGTTAAACATTATAAATAAATTTAAAAAATTTTTATTATATTACAAGTTGATCACGTGACTATTTATCGAAGGAAATTATTCGAATTTAATTACTAGCAAGCGTTAATAAATTAAAATTTAAATATATAAACATTACCGCGATGAATAAATGAATAGAATAAACACGGTTTAATGAAGAAAATTAAGAATTCTAATTATTCGTCAAATATTAATATTAATTAAAGTTAAGTCTATGTAGTATAATTTTAATCGATGATTTATTAAGTTTGAATTAGGTTGATAATTAATTAATAATGAGAAGCGGGAATGCCGACATATAATTGCTTACGGATTAATAAGCATCGATTCTATAAATTAATATATATAATGAGAGAGAAACGTATCGAGCTTCTTCGCTTTGAAGAATTGGAGATGTGTACGTATCTGTGTTTACACCAACACTGTAGGCACGCTTTCTGCTTTTTTTTCTGCTTCTTTTTAGTTTGCGACCTCTTGTAATCCAAAATTCGAATAATCCTCTTTATAGGGGGATTTTAAATTCTAATCCACCGGGATTTATCTCTATAATTAGCAGGATAACTATGTGTTTTAGCTCAAAAGGTAAAAAAAAAAAATGTAATACGCACCAAAGTGTTTACGGGTAATATGTTTATGTGTTTACGTGAGTCGTATGAAGCTTATATATAATTTGCGAACACACACATACATAGTTTCTTAGCGTAGTGGGAAAAGTGGTGAATATGCATAGTTTTAGATGAGGGTGCAGTAATGACTGAGTAGACAACGAATCGTCGGACGGGATAAAGTCAGTCTTTCATGAAGGGAGTTAGTGTACGTTGGGAAATGAACGAATCCTGGTTGTTCTTCGACATCGTTAGGCACGCGTTGATGTTTTTTTCGAAAATTCGTTTAAATCGCGATATCTCAGAAAAATCGCTCGAAAGAAATTTGGCGTAACGTATTAAATACAGTCGCTAGGAAATGGAGTTCGACGGGAAGGTAAGCTTTGGAAGATTCGTGTATCGTAATTTTTTTAATATATTTTTTTAACCCTTTCAATTATACATTATCGAATTTCGGCGCAAAATTATAAAATTCGTACATTTGACACGATATCGCTTATATATATATATATATATTTCAACGTACTTATATAAATATTTTTAAAATTGAGACATTTGGAAAATAAAAAAAATTTGTTTGCGTTAAAATTTCACGTACCACATATAGTGGACATTACGAAAGGTTAATTTTTGTTATTATCCATTATTAAATAAATTTGAATTATTATTATTATTATTATGTTGCTAGTAAACGCAGCACCGTTCATTCCTGTTAGAATTTTTCATAACATGTGGGCTCGATTTTATTTTGTTTATTTTTCTTGTAATATGTAACTGTATATTTATCGGTTATATTCATTTACTTCATTCGTACGTCGTGTTCTTAATTTTAATTTTATTATACCTTTGATAATTTTTTTTTAAAACATTTATTTTATTATTATTTTTTGTTGAAAATTTATTTTGTTTTAAATGTATTTTATTGTATTCGAATCTGCTCGTTTTATCGTTTAGTTCTGGTACTAATTATGTATCGTTTGTATTTCTTTACGAGTAAATATTCCATTTAGTTTTGTTCATTACCTTTATACGGTGCTTTACCACCTGTTTCGGTAATTTTGGAATTTATGAAGTATTTCTTTACTTTTTATGGTTCGTTTACAAGTTTTATGATTTAATAAATCATAATTTTTATTTATAATTCATCAGAATTGCTTATATTAGGTATATGTTATGCAATATATATTTGTATACATGTTATTAACTTTACTTTTGCGTATGTCCCTGGGCACGGGATCTATATCCGCCTCGTCCTATAGCTTCAGGTCTAATCGTTCGAGCCATTCCTTCGCATTGTGTGTGAGATCTCTTGATTTCAATCTTTGTGGTGCATTGATATCTTGATGAGTTGGCAATGTTTTTTCGAACATATTTACCCCATTCCTTCATCGCAGCTTCTTTCCTTCTGACATGGTTTACATTGGATAGGACAGGAAGCCAGGCAGTTTTATTTGCTTATATGCTCTTACATTTTTTACGTTCACTGGGTGTAGTATTTAAATGAGTTTTCGACGTTGATTTTATTTAATCCCTGTATCGTTATTGGTAATTTATCATTAATTTTTTATTTATAGTAGATTTATATTTTGTTATAAGCTATTTAAATTATTTTCTTTTATCCGCGTTACTCGTGCATTCATGCGCATTTAAAAATTAGTTACACACTGTATTTATTTAAAATTAGTACAAATAAAATTTGATTTGATATTATTATTTAGAATTATTATTATTTAATACTATCGTTAGTGAGATTTTACGACTTATTTCGTTTTTACGTCATTTTTCCTGCTCGGCAAATGATTAATTTAAAATTTATTTTATAATTACGTTAATAAATTCGTAATTTAATTGTTTAGGCTTTATCAATATACTAAGCTATAAATGTTACGTGTCGTTTTACGTCCGAAAATAATTAATAAATTAATAAATAAATGCTCGTTGTTATGTTGTCGTCGTTATTATTAAATCAATTAATTTTCGAGTTAGACGGTACGGACCGATTAAATATAATAATGTCAAACCGTTTCGATATTTACAAATAATTTATTAGGGCAGCGAAATAATTCACCCACACATATATATATTATATATATGTATACGTATGTACGTAACATACACATGTATACATCATACGGATGTATGTATTTTATTTTTATATATATAACAGCATATAATTCAAACAATGTGGTGATTTAAAAAAAATAAACAACAGAAAATCAGTTGAAATCGCCGAATTTTTATAAAAAGGCCACAAAGTTTTTCGGCCAGTAAGTCATTATTAAGCGGGCATAAGAAAATAAAATATCATAAGTAGAAATATATACAATTTATAAAAGTATAAAATAAAAGTACAAAATTATTAAATAAATAAAACGTGAAAAAATAATTTAGATGTACAATATTACCGAAAATAACCGAGTGTAAAAACGGATTTAACGCAATCTACAAATGAGCAATATGAAATTTACACGTAAACAATTATTCTAAATAGCCGGAAAAATTTTAGTGTAATTCCTTATGTATAAATATAATATTTCCGATTTGTTGATTGTATTTACCACATTCACTATCAGATTACTTATAGTAAATGTTTTTTTTTTTTTTACATTTTGTTATTTTTTATAATATTGTACATCTAAATTAAGTATGTTTTTACAATTAATTTTAATTTTTTGTTTTTCCTTTTATATTTTTTATAAATTATATATATAATGTATATTTTATATTTTTAATTTTATTTTTTACGTCCACTTGATAATGACTTAATGGCTGAAAAGGTTTGTAGTTTTTTTTATAAAAATTTAATTATTTTAAGTACTATTTTTTGTTTGTTTATTTTATAACAACATGTAATGAAATCATAAAGTTACTCAAACTAGTGAATACCTTATTGATACTATGTTGGTAGAAACTATAAATAGGACACACACACACAAATATACATTATATATATATATATATATATATATATATATATATATATATATATATATATATATATATTAGCGGTATTGGTTTAGCATTTTGCTTCCACGCAACCTGATTTCGAATGTTACTAGGGATGACAATGTTTTCGCGTGTTGTGTAGTTTTTCAAAACACAGTAGTAATTAATATTCATTCTGCAGTCTGCTTCACTAGCGAGTACGCAAAACGTTAGTTTAGCGTTATTCTCTTGTTCCATTGCAAATTTTACGATACTCGAAGATAGCTTTCCACAACTATAGTGTAAAATCACGAACGTGTCAACTACATATCCAATCTAACATTTGGGAGACCATTTTGTTTTTTTAATTATTTAATTTTCCGGGTATTCCATAAATATATTTGCGAAAATTTGTACTAATCTCGATCGCATCGCCATGCCAAGGGCTTGTTTATAGATTTTACAACTATATGTCAAAGAATTTCAGTACGTTCACACCTGGGATATGACTTTTTATAATTTTTATCTTGTCTACAAATAGAACATCGTTAAATAAAGGTACTATATCAAAACGAACTAAAATATCTTCTTTTTTTACCTGGCAGTCACTGAATTCTTGCAGAAATTTAAACGAGCTTTTGATACGTATAGGTGTACCGCCTACCACTCGTTTAAGTTTGATGGCAATCTAGCCGTCCACTACATAAGATGAACTGTTTATTGTACAGACTATACACTTCATTCAGGTAATAATCTTCTTAGGCACGCTATGTAATCTTGGCAGCGCCGTCTCGTGTTTATATCAGGATTACTTGTGGAGGTGATTTTCCACATTTGTTACTACTACACACAAAATGATGATTATTCATTTCTATATACGTGAAATACGTGTTTTATGTTTGTTTTTTGTATTCTTCCGTCTTTAACAGAACAGTTGTATTCCCTTTATCTATAAACTTACAATATCATAATTTTTCTTGAAAGATTGCGAGTCCTAAAATTTTTTCAATTAGTCTAATATTTCGTAAACAATGGCGCATTCTTATCTGATAATTTCTGTCGTAATCTCTTTTCAAATATTTCCAATACCCGCTTCAATATTGATATTGTTTCTTTCGCTAGAATTTTCTTAGGTGCTGACGCAAAGCTAAAGCCTTTTCCTCAAACTCTCAAAAAGTACTTTTAAAAGCCTCAGAAACGGATTGCGCAGAACTTCTGTATGTACTAGCATCGATTATTTTGGGAAACACCGATTTATTAAATTTTTTAAAATATGTTTTCTTTCTTCTTGATAAAGGAGCCCGTTCAAAGAAATTAAAATTCAATAACTTCGCAACTAGACGTCCAAATCATACAAGTTAAAAACTAAAATAACCAAAAAAGCGGGCTTAATAATATGAACATAAAAATGAAAAAAGTCGAAAAAGTTTAAAAATTAATTAGTTCTGCGTAAGTGATGTGAAGTTATTAAGTGTCATGATAGCGTTTCATGGTGCAGTAGGAGATTTCACTGTTTTGAAATTCTTCCCTGGTGCGTACAAATTTCACAAAGAAAATGAACACACTATCCCCCTATGCTTAACTTCACGTGTTGATGACTCAAATGTCTTCGTTCTCATATGTATATCGCACATATATCCTCTATGTAATGAAGATTTGAACAAAATAACGGATATGCACGCATGCATACCTATATATATATATATATATATATATATATATATATATATATATATATATATATATATATATATATACATTATTACGTTTTGGGGGAAGAGCGTGGATTTCCTATGCTGTCGTATGTCGACAGGTTATTACGTTTTCTCCGATTTATCTAATTTAAACTTCTTTGCTATATCTTTAATGCAATTCTAAGGATGCGATATTTTCCTAAGATGTGGAAGAAGTCGGTGATAGTCATGGTGCATAAAATTGGAAAACCGCGGACTGAGACTTCATCATACCGGCCCATTAGCTTACTTTCCTCGTTATCGAAGGTTTTGGAGAAGTTAATCTTAAATCGAATCGCTACGATTATAGAGAGTCGAGACGTATTACCGAATCACCAATTTAGCTTTCGTACGGAGCACTCTACGATCCAGCAGTGTCACCGATTAGTTGATGCAATCTTGCTAAATCTGGAGAATCGCGAAGTTTGTTCCGCGGTATTTCTTGATGTCACGCAGGCATTTGATAAGGTCTGGCATCCGGGATTACTATATAAGATGCGGCAAATTCTCGATGAGGATATTTATCAGCTCCTAAAATCGTACTTGACTGAACGTTCGTTTGTTGTTAGAATAAATGGCTCGTTTTCAGAAGAACATTCAATCAGATCATCGGTACCGCAAGGCAGCTTGCTAGGTCCTGTTTTGTATTCCATCTATACTGCGGATGTACCAACTTCGAATTTAACATTGCTGGCTACGTTCGCCGACGATATAGCGATACTGGCGTCTAATATGAATGTTATGCAGGCAAACGCTGCGGTTCAGAATCATCTGAATCGACTAGAAAAATGGGCAAGTCTTTGGCGCATATCATTCAATTCAACTAAATGTCGACACATCCTGTTCACCAACAGACGTGTTAGATGTCCAACCTTGACATTTGATAGTTCATTAATTCCACAAGTCGAGTCCGTGCGTTATCTCGGCATGCATATGGATAAGCGATTAACGTGGCGTGATCATGTGGAATACACAAGAAGATCTGTGATAATAAGGGCTAAACAGCTCCGGCCGTTGCTAGGACGTAAATCAATTCTCAACCTAGCCGTAAAGCGGAATGTTTACTTATCGGTCATCGCTCAAATTTGGAGATATGGATTAGAACTGTATGGAACAGCAAGTCGAAGTAATCTCCACAGAGTACAGCAACAGCAGTCCAAAATCCTACGTACAATAGCATCTGCACCGTACTTTGTATCGAACGACATATTACATGACAATTTGAACGTTTCATACGTGAAGGATGTTTATACGGAACAATATAGAAGATTCTTCGGAAAGCTCCAGTTCCATTCGAATCCACTGGTACACCGAATGTTTACTAGAGATTTTCCAGTCAGATCCAACAGTCGGCTAAAACGAAGAAAGTGGTGCCGCGATGCACTTCCAATTACCTAAGTGGCTACATTGTTCTCAGGGACGCTACGTGTAATGGTTAAACTCTGCGAGAAATAAATTATATAATAATAATAATAATAAAAAAATTAATATATTTTTCCTCTTTGTAGATCCAAATCTGGCTGTTCGTTGGAATTGCCAGCTTAATAATATTCTTTCACTTTCCTCCTCTTGTTCACATTCCATACTCCAATTTCTTCCTTCTCCCTTACGATCATTATTGTTTATGACAGGAAACTGTCGGTACAGTAAAAAAAAAAAATTATTTCTCTGTTTTTATGTACATATATATTTATTATTGTTATTAAATTTTCACGTGATCTAAAAATTTAAACTTGTACAAAAAAAAATTTGACCCCATTAAAATTTGACGTAATTAAAATTTTGATGTGTAGAACAAACAACTATCTATATTAATATCGCGTGATTAAATTTTGTTTCGTTTTAATTATGCGTTTATTTTAATTATTATTCGACATTTAATAAAACAAAATACATTCAATACATCGTTTTTCACATGTACAGACATATAACAAAAAACACAAAGAATATTCACACGCAAATATATTATACATACATAAAAAATTTATCATAAAACAAAATAGTAGAATTTTGTACGACCTGGGTACTACAGGTAGGACTGATGTTGTTCCCGGATTACGAAGATGTATCCAGCTATTATTCTCGTCCCGCTTCCGTATTTCTCGTTTATTATTTCATTTGTAATCCAAAAAAAATCATTTAAAATTAATATTAACTATGACTAGAACTTCTTCGTCTGGACGCGGATAACGTAATACGACGATTCGAATAAGCGATCTTATTAATACAGTACATATCGATCGCGTTAAGTAGGAACGATTGTCTTGGCTAGACTGTCTCTTACGAAGATATATCAGATATAAATTAAATTATCGATCGAATATAGAGCTTTTATCTGATAATACGAATATGCACACATCGATAATCATACGATGTGTTTCAGTTGTTCGTTCTACACGTGTTTATCGTCAAATACTGCCGAAGATAATATCCTTATTTTAACGTTATTATAATTATTATTGTTGTAGGTATTACTATTATAATTGTTACGATATAGGGAAGCTTTACGATACGAATTTATCTATTTCGACGATCTAAATCATCTTCCAGTGGAAATACCTTTATTTAACCTATTAATTTCTCTACATAAATATTTTATACGTATACATTATATTAAGATTAATTATTATCAATTTTAATTTTATATTTATTTTATTTATTATTTTCTTGGTATCCCCATTCTATTAAATCGTCATTATATATATATATATATATATATATATATATATATATATATATATATATATATATATATATATATATATATATATATATATATATAAGAGAGAGAGAGATCGATACGCGTGCCTGTCATAATTTCTGTACGTGTTTGTACCTATGTATGTAAACTGAATGTACACGTATATGACTACAGCATGCGGAAAAGAGTGGAAGAGCCGGACTATACTGAGACAATAGGCTTGCCTATGTGTCTATGTGTATAAGGCCTTTGGTGCGCTCTTTTTACGGTTTAACCCCCCGTATACAACGCTCCAATCGACAAAATTGGTCGATCATTCTTTCACACAATTTGTGTAATTATTGAGAGATTCGTTCTCGTTTTAGTCCACGATACACGCAACATTTGTCGCTATATCCACATTCTAAATGCTTCAATCGCTTATCCACTGATTTAATCGTTCGCGTCTCGATTGCCTATTCGAAAATTGGGCGTTTTTATTAGCTTCTTTAATAAATTTATTGACCAATTTTTGTTGAAAATCGTAACATTTAAAGCAATTAGTCTTTTTATTTTATCCGAGCAATCCTCATCGGCAGTAATCACAGATAAACAAACGAACGAATCCGTTCTTTCATACTCCGTCGGGAGATTCGTATCGTTAAGTTCGATCATACCGTCTATTATCGTAATCTTGGTTTTAGATGTAAACAATCCAAGTTTCTCATGAACGACGAATCATATCTCTCTATATCAGAATTTGCTACTCGTCATCGACTGAATACTATTTTCCCTTTTTAATAATATTTTTTTTTCTTTGTATTTTCTCAAATTACGCGTATTAAATAAACAACAACGAAAAAGTTGAAATTACTAAAAGTTTTTTCTTTCTGAAAAATCACAAAGCTTTTTTTTTTTTTATTTAAACTTGCCGTGTACCGCAATTATAGAGGCACGGAACTAAAATAATTACAACAAAGGTATTAAATAATTAAGGTATTAGATAATTATAACGAAGATATCTAACAACAAAGGTATTAAGTATAACAAATGCGTTAATTTGATACATTTTAACGAAAACTCTATTAATGATATCCGTGTTATCCCTCAGCAAACTTTGCAAGTCGAGCGATGCGATCCCGTACTGTTTTCGGTATTTGTCGTAAATTGGACAGTCTACCAATAGATGCTCGACGGTCAACTGACAACAACATTGTTGGCACGTTGGCGGCGTACTTTTTTCTAATAGATGAATATGTGTTAATTTTCTGTGTCCTATCTATTAATTCGAACATAATACTACTCCATTCTGTTACTACGATGTGCCGAGTGCCACTGTTTTGAAGATAATTTTATCGATCGTAGTTTATTCACCGTAGATATTCTCTGCCAGTTACCATGTCGATTCGAAATGATGCTTTAAGTATTCTTTGAAGTCAGCTATCGGTACATGGATATTTAGAAGCGGATGCGAAACGGCTGTTCTTGCTGATACGTCGGCTATTGAATTACCATATATATCGCAGTGTATCCACAAAAGTATTATGTTCTTAGATGTAGTTTGTAACATGAGTTTTATTTCGTTGGCTATTGGATGCAAATTTTCGTTATTTAATAGAGTTCATAATGCTGAAAGCGAGTCGGTACATAAAATGAAATTTTTATTTCTGTCGGAATCTGCGTAATTCACTGCGGATCTAATGGCGTATAGTTCTGCTGATAAAACTGAAAACGTAACTGGAAGAGCAATTTGAAGAACTACGTTATCATTAACAACTAGCGAGCAAACCATACCTGCTGAAGATTTCGATCCATCTGTGTATATAAATTCATATTCTGCATGGTTTTCTTTAATCTCCTTTACCGTTTCTCTGATCTTGTTAACATTTTTTCTATTTACGTTACAGAACGTTAGATTCACTTGTGTGTGCAACTGTGCCCAAGCCGGAATAACATCGAAGTTTTCGCGAGATAATATTGAGAGTTCGACGTTATATGCTTGAATGAGTTTATGCAAACTGGGAAGATCGGTATTTCCTTGAGTAGCCAGCGCCAGTATGGTCAAGTATTGTCTTCTTAATTGCAAGGGCAATTCAGAAGCTTCGCATAAAATACTTATTATCGATGATGTTCGGAAGGCTCCAGTTGTCAATCTTAGAGCTGCATTTTGGATCGTGTTTAGAGACGTTAATAATGTCGAACTCGCTGTAGTATAAGCAGGGATTCCGTAATCCAATTTCGGCCTTATTAGAGTGCGATATATCGTTAATAAGCTATTTCTGCTGGCACCATATGTTGTATGTGATAGTTTTCGCATTAGATTTAATTTCTTTCGACAGCTGGTCTTTAGTAATTTAATGTGTGTTTTCCATGTAAGTTTACTGTCAAATATCATTCCTAAATATCGCACTTTTTTTGCTGATGGTATTTGGTTGTTGTAAAGGTTCAAATTCTTCGGCTGTTAGGCGCCATTATCGAGTGAACATTTAAAAAATCAAAAATTTAAAATGAAAAACCATTAATTTAAGATATGAAATTCACAAAAAACAGCAAAATCAAGAACAGTATTAATAAAAGATTCGCTGTCAGATTGTTTTATTAATACTGTTCTTCATTTTGCTTTTTTTTTTTTTTTTTTTTTTTTTTTTTTTTTTTGTGAATTGTAATATTCGATTAATATTTTTTAAATTAATATTTTTAATTTTTAATTCACTCGATAATGGTATAACAATTGAAAAGCTTTATGCCTTTTCATAAAGAAAATTTTTTTTATCGATTTTAACTTGTTTTTTGTTGTTTATTTCAGGAGTTTATCGTACTTTAAATATACGATGACGTATATATAATTATTTTTCGTCGGTATTATTAATTTGTTTCACTTTTTAATGTGATTTACAGCCTGTTACTTAATTTTACTTTTGTCTATACTTTTATTTTATAATTATTCTGCATTCGGCGTTTCGCCGTTGTGAAGTGTAGGCACGCGCTGTACGGAGCGCTCTGCAATTACCGTATCCATGATGATTTATGATGATGGAAAACTTTATGTCGCGAGCTGGAATGTAATTCTACTGTTGCATATGTACATATATATATATATATATATATATATATATATATATATATATATATATATATATATACGTGGTTTATAAATTACGTATTAAGAAACGGATGTTTTTATCATCTCAAAAACGGTAATAATCTGCGATGCGGTATCGGTGCGCGGGTGTTTTAAATCGCGTTAAATCTACTTTTAATCGAATTAATTATTTAATTAATAAGGCGGAATTCGTTAAATATTTCATTCGGTTTCCGGTTTTCCGGGAAAACAAATTGTTTTCGAAACGAGAACTGACGGATATTTTTTTTTAGTATTAGCCACTCGAGAAATGGTTAGTGTTAGTCAATTTTTCAGTCGAAATAACTGGAAGATAATTTAGAGACGCAGACCGGCAGACAGACAAACTGACAAAAACGAACAAATTAAACGCAGAAATGAACAGCCCCCGGACAACGATTATTTTTATGAAGTATTCTAATTTCAATTCGTCGAATTTCTTCGGTCTACATATAAGTCAACTACGTAATACATTAGTAGTAATAGTATTAAATAATGAATAATAATAATCGAATAAAAAATTAAATTATATAATTAATTCATATTTCGAGTAATAGCCTTATAGGCAATAACTACTCGTAAAAAAAAAAAAAATTAAATTTATTTCAATTTCAATACAATACACCCGTAAAGCGACGATGAAAAGAACAAATATATAATAAAAATTTAAAAATTATTACAAAACAAAAATAAATAAATAAACCTCTTCTAGAAAAATCGATAAATGATCGTCCAGAAAATAATTAAAATAATAATAATAATAATCACGTAAGGGTCGAATGATATCGAACACATTTTTTAATTGCGCGAGCGGCGGCTGAATTATTACCATAATTTTAATTTATAACAACTCGAGTATAGGCTCACGTTGTTTAAGATTAGAATTAAAAGTTAAAAATAACAATAAAAAATAAAAAATTTATAGCTAGATTATAAAAAGAAAAAAACAAACAATTATTAATAATAATAATAATTATTATTTTTCCATCATGTTCTAACAGTTGAAAGATAGTATGTGTTAGTATGTTTGGGGCGTACAGCCGTTCCTAACACGGAAAGCAAACGCTGACCAAAAAAGTAGGAACAGTCAACCCAAATAATTGGAACGAATTACAAGGAGCATTTTGTTATACGGTTGTCAAACGTGGTCTATGAAAGCAGCACATATTGACAAAATCAGTCGTGTACAGAGAGCAATGGAGAGATCTATCCTTGAAATTCGAAGATTGGACCGAATTCGTTCGGAAACTATTAGGTATAAAACTAAAATGAAGGATATGCGAAGTTAGCAGTCAGCCTGAAATGGAACTGGGCCGGTCACATGATACGTCGGGATGGTTTGGCCGCAGATGCAACCAGGTGGATTCCATATTACAACAAACGAAGTGTAGGCAGACAACCGTTACGGTGGGCAGATGACTTCAGACGGCGGATGGGTTCTACTTGGTTGCGATTAACCTCCGATAGGGCGGAATCGAAGAAAATGTGTCAATTATATGGTGTCCTTAATCATTGTTAATTGTATGGGTATATGGTATTTTTGTTATGTGTTTCATCATTTTATTAATAGTTTCATGGGTGGGAGGCCTTCGGCCAATAATTGGCGAAATATAGGCTTTATTTATTTATTTATTTATTTATTTACAAGGAGCATTAGTGAATGCTGCCGAAGAAATAATTTTGATTGCCGAAGAAATAATTTTGATGAACAAAACAAGAAGATACAGTTGGTTGAACAAAGAATGCGAGACGGCTATAAACCTGAGACAGAGCGCTTGGCAAAAATGAAACCAAAACAAGAATGGATAGAACGAATTAATATTTACGGAGCAAAGGAAACTAACGTCCAAAATGATACGTAAAGCGTACGTTCGAAAAAGTCAGTTAATCAGAATAGAGGAGGACTTTAAAAAGAACGATGTTCGTGACTTGTACAGAATTTTTAAAACAGCATCAAGAAGTACACACCTCCAAGCTTACACCTTAAAGATACAAAAGGAAAAATCACGCTTAACGACCATGATAATTGTCTAATACTCGCAGAATACTTTGAATCCTCGCTAAATTGCGAACCGCAGAAAGAAAGATTTATTTTTAAATAAAACACGGATTATAACCTAGAGTCGTTAGCACCGACGAAAGAAGAAACTGTAAAAATTATTCAATCGCTCGAGAACAATAAATCTTCTTGTGAAGAGTTAGTTATTGCAGAACTATGGAAACATGATAATACTAAGACGTTAAATAAATTAACAGAATTGATGAGTATAGTCTGGGAAACCTAAAAATTACCAAATAATTGGACGTCAGCTCTAATTCAATCCATATTTAAAGAAAAGGTGATAAAACAGAAGTAAATAACTATATAGAGGTATTTCCATTCAGCCAGTAAAATACAAGATTTTAAGTTATCCGTGCAAAAGCGGAGGAACAACTCGAACCACAATTAGGAGAATACAAAGCAGGATGTTATGAATCTAAAATTTATTTTATCCTACATAAAATTAAGGAAGAAAAAATGTATAGCGATCTTTGTTTATTTTTAAAAAGCATACGATTCGGTCGATAGGAAGACCTTACTGTCAATTTTAAAAGAAATGCATCTAGACAATAAAACTAGAGCGATTATCGAACAAATCCTGACTAACACCGTGTCAAAAGGTAAACTTCCGGGGAGTAGTATATGAAACATTCGAGGTCAGAACTGGCGTTAGACAAGGATGTGGTCTATCGACGCTTCTATTTAACAAAAAATCATTCGATAATGGAGCCTAAGTCCTAGTAGATAGTGGAATTAGATTAGGGCGATGGAAGATAATTTAACAATTGATTGTGTGTAGCTTTTGCTGATGATATAGTGATCCTTCCAAAAACACAATAGAGGACACGCGATGATAAAACAAGTTCAAATACTGGAGAAAGAGTCGGCAACGGTTGGTCTCAAAATCTCAGCGGATAAAACAAAATTCAGAGCTATTTAATAAGGTTGGAAAATTATCAAAATCCTTTGTCCATAAACTTGTTCGTTAATTCGGAAGAGTTTCTTAGTTATAAATGGTGTTAAACCAATTGATGTTTTAACTGATTAGGAAGGGTGGAACTACTGAGTTCCTTCCCTTCACATGTCATCGATTAAATATAAACTGCCCGATGGCCTCCAGGTTGACTAGTTGTAGTGTAAATAATAATAACAAAAAACCCCTTGTTTGAATAATAATGATAATAATAATAATAACAAAAAACCCCTTGTTTGAATAATAATGATAATAATAATAATAACAAAAAATAACGATAAAAAAGTATTGAATCCAAGAAAAAATTATTTTTTTCGAACGTATACAAAAAAAAAACATCTATGACTCGGAGGGAAGGGAAAAAGTGAAATTTAAAGACGTTTTAACTAACGCTACAAAACGTGGTTTGAATGACCGGTGTTGGTAGTGTAGGTACATGCGAACGAAAAAAAAAATATATATATCCGTCCGTTATTTCGTTGCACGCCTAACTCAACAAAACGTGGTTTGATAGGCGGGTGTTATATATATATATATATATTTTATATATATATATATATAATATATATATTATATATATCCGTCTGTTATTTGCGCTCGCTCGCTCGTTTTTCAGTACTACACATATATAACGCGCCAATAGAAGTTTCACTTCAATGTAATACAAAAGCGCTTGAGTATTATGATGCTATAAAATATTTTTACGTGACCTAATAACGATTACGATCCAAGCTATTTATTGACAAAAAGGAAGGAAAAGAAATAAAATTCTTAACATTATATAAATAATTTATAATAATAACTAATAAATACAATAATACGAATTATATCGCTTTCAATTCGTTCGCGTATCTTTCTTGTTTACCTATATGCGTGTCTATGGATAAGAAATTATCCGATATAAATTTACACGATATAATGGATATTTAAATTTATACCGATAATTCCTTATACCTAGACATACACGTAGTATACATACTTGTTATAGTTGATCATTATCATTATTAGTAGTAGTTAGTTACTTGGCGAGATTGGGAACACATAACAGTTGTGCAAGCTCAATAGACGATCGGAGGACTAAGAAGAAAACGTATGATTTATAACCTGGGAGTTCTATCGTCGAGCCGACTTCTTGTAAAGTCTTTCAAATTCACTGCATATGGTAGATGACGGGTTAGCCTCGTCAGTTCTAGACATTAAACGGGGGAGGAGAAAAAATTATTCGATTAGCCTTAGCTACGCTTTTAAAGGATAATCTGAACCTCACGTTGCTTTTGGAAAATCGTTTTCCAATTTCGTTTTTGCAATTGGATTTCGGTCAAAAGTTACCCCACAAGGACGAATTTACGACAACACGAAGAAAAGAAAAGCTCAGAGAATACTTAACAGCAGTTTTGTATATGCTAAAGAAAGAAAAAAAAAATAAAATCTTTTTATTGGCTGTTTTCCAGAAAGGTTTTCACGTTAGTCTATATAGAAGCTACTGACGACGTGATATATATATATACATATATATATATATATATATATATATATATATATATATATATATACATATACATTTATCTCGTTCACGTATAATCGCCATCACTGCGTGTAGGCGAAATGTGTTCGAGCGCATGTTGTTTAAAATAGAGGGCCTGGCATAAGAAAAACGGCATATTTTCCTGGTCATTAAATCGACCATTACGAGTAGTCGGACAAATTATTGAAGATATACGTGTTTACGACGTACGTAGGTACAAGTTTAACATATACCTACACATATGTCGACACGTTTGCATACACTAAATTTATATATAAACGTACATGTGTGTATTGCACGAAACTTTAGTATATTTAGTATATATATATATCTTGTATATAAAAGAGAAAAGTCGTTTTGAAAATTGTTTCACGTAGTTGAGGAGTTTTTCTGGCCATTTTACAACCAGACTTCGGGAGGTCGAAATGTTGTAATGAGAATTTCGGACGAAATTTAGGGAAAACATTCGAATATGAACGAAATTAAAAATTCTGTCCCCGTTCACTTCGCCGATATTCGAAATAGGAAATTTACGGATGTAACAAATTTTACATACATTCCGAAGTAAGTGAAACCGTTTTATACTTAATAACATAACATTTATATAAGTAATTCCAGAACATATTCTTATCAACCGTAGTAAATGGATGCGGTGATAAAACATTGTTGTCGGAGCAAACGATCATGCGGGAATTCTTAATCGTGCTTAGATTTTCTTCATTCTAATTAGTCCTTAAATATGCTGGATTCTTTCTGATTACGTCTGTCTATATTTCTTTTCATGTTCTAGTTGTACATTAAAATTTTCCACTAATATAATTGCACGTTTTTTTTTCTTCTGAATCTGTAGGACTCTTTTCAAAATATATCCGCCTATTTCTTATTTTTTGTATTATATTAAAGTACTAACTTCTATATTTTATTATTTATATGAACACTAATTAGCTGCACCATCAACGGATGGGGCTATAAGTGATGAACTTGAATTTTCTTTGATAACGTCTACTGATGGCCTAGACAGGCTAGGTGTAGACCATAGAGAAAAAAAAATTATTATTTTACCAAAATTCTACCACTCAACGATTGAAAATCTACTACACAGTTCGGGCACTGGTAATTTGTCGTGAAACCTGTTTCTAAAGAGGTGGTATTGTTGAATTCTGTTCTACCTCCCACATTCTACTCAAATGTCCTTCATTTTCGAAGACGTCTTCATCTAGTTGTTTTTTTTAATGTTGCAAGGATACATATATCGCATCCTTTTTAAAAGCACATCAATTGTTTTAGTTTTAATACCCTTTCCAACGTCAATTAGTAGTCGGTTTGTGTCGTGCATGGCTGATTCTTTGCGCGCTCTGTATTTGCGGACATTTTTCTTTGTGTAAATTTTTTTTTTTTTTAACATTAAGACTATAACTATTTTCAAAATCTTTTTATTTTCTTTCGGATGGCGGGGTTTTAAACTGTAGTGTTATATATAGAGTTCGGATTTCTCGGCATTTGCCGAATGATCTTGCTATATGATAAAATAAACGGCTCCCAGACGAAAGAAGATTAAGAATCCAATGCGAATCATTATCATCTGTTGACGCATTCGATGCATGTAGATGCAGGAAGTGTGAAAAGTATGGACATCCGGCGAAGACTATATAAAGTTCACAGAAGAAATCAAAGATTCCGGATGCTGCTAAAACTAAGTTTTTAGTAAAATTAGAAGTAACTAATAAAAATAATCTAGTCGATAATTTAAAGGATAAAGATATATTGTTTAAATTTATGGGCTAAGTGGACCATGCAACATTCAGCAGAAACTGCCCATTATGTATCAAACTATTGAAAATATGAAATCTAATACAAAATTTAATAAATAAGTTATGAGTGCCTCGGACGACCAAAATTATAGGATTTTTTTCTTGAATATTTTTTCCAGAGAAAACAGATATAAAATTAAAACCGTTAGCCACAACTGGAAAAATACAATCTATTATTCATTATGAAATTTTATGCGACTTCATAAAAAGTCTAAACAACAGGAAAACTACATAAAAAATAATAATCTAATTTTAAATATCGAAAATCTGTGTATAAAGCTACAGACCTTCCCAAACTATTGGAACATAACAGTTCTTAAACTAATTGCAAAGCCTGAGAAAGAACTCTTTTAGGTCATTTCCTATAGACATATATATTTACTAAATTCTCTTGGAAATTATTTTTAAAAAATATTGACAAACTTGTTACGGAAATTATCGCCAAAACATTTATTACAAAAATCAATTTAGAACGACACTTTTAGCAGAAGGTGCAGTCTTCAAACCAGTTACCAATATAAAAAACTATATAGCTGGTGGCGACACGGCGATTGTTACCTCATTTGACGTTGAGTGTGATTTTGACAATTATAAATAATCATATATCATTGAAATATTAAAATCAAAACAAATCAACCCATTTCTAGTAAATATTACTACTTCCTTGCTAGAAATACAAGACTTAAAATAAATTCTATAATAAAGAATTAACATTTGACAGTGCCACAGAGCGCTGTTCTTGGATCCACTCTGTGGAATGTATTATACTCGAAAGTACATTATAAATTAGAACAGTTTTGCATAGAGATCGGTAGCAACTGTTAACTTATTTCATATGCGGATGATCTTTGTGTAACCTTTCATGTTAATAAAAATTCTGATTATCAACAGATAGAAAAAATTTATCAACATCATAAATAAGATGAGTTTAGCTTTCTCGGTTCCCAAATGCAGCTACACACTGTTTGGCAGCCGAGGAATAGTAAAAATTGTTCAGAAAATCGGTAATATGAAAATAATCTCGAATCAATAATCAGTAAACCTTAGAATATTTAGGAATACTTAACCATCGTAAGCTTACATTTTGACCTCACATTAATTACCTGAATAATAAAAGTGATCTACTCTATGCAGAAAGTTTTACTATCGAACACCGAAGGAATAAAATATCACGAACGAACCATCCTGTATAAAGGTCTAATACGGTCATCATATGGATATGGCCCATGTATACATATATATAAATTAATTAATAATTAACACAATAAACAAACAACAAAGAAAATTCTTATTAAATATCTGTGCTCTCTCTACAGGACAGAACCTTCCTTTTGCTGCCAATGTCATTAGTAACATATTACATTTAGATTTATATATTATTGGTCAGGCAATTGCTTCAGAATATAAAATAACTGGCAGAATTGGCCTCCTCAACAGTAAATATTATTTAAAAAATGAATCCCTACACTCAAATCTGATCAATATTCTATAAAATCCGGAAAAAATACATTAATAAAATACTAATCAATATTTGGTACTTACGAAACAGGAAGGAAGACTTATAATTTTCCCCTAGAATCGAAGTCAGAGGAAGAATGAAAACACTAAATAGTAATTTCGTCACATCTCAGGTTATTACTGGGCATGTAAAATTTGGAGAACATCTCCATAGACTCCATATCTCTAGTGAACCACAATGTATAATATGTGATAGTGACGAGGTCGACAATATCGAACACCTCATATGCAAGTGTCCTGTCTTTAATGGCTTAAGACATACTTATCAAATTAAGCCCAACCAATTCAATCCTAAACAAAAAAATATTGAAACCCTCTTAAGATTTGTAGAAAAGGTAATACAAAGAAAATTCCTACTAGATGATTAAGGGCGGTAGAAATTTCAATAAAACCAATCCAAACGTCATACTGATAATTCCGAACCATGTCAGAAAAACTTCTAAAAATTCATTATGTAATAATCTTTAGTACCATAAGTTATTATTATTATAAGCGTGTATTTGTTATAAACTTTTATATTATTTTTCTCTAAGCATCTATATATAACTTTAAGGAACACTTAACCACTTGCACCTATGTTATTCATCCCCCTCAACTCTATTTTAAGTACCCTTGGCAAGGAACAATCACACGCTGCTGATGTTAACCATTTATCATAGCATAAGAGCATATGCTCATGTATATAATCTTTTCTTTTTTTTTTCCCTTTTTTCTTTAATTCAACGAACACTAGTCCATTGCTCCTTTATAGACACATTTCACACATATATTTGCCATCTACTTGTTGGAAGTGGGAAACCAATTTAAAAAGAAAAAAAACTTTCCAACGAGTTTATATTGAATATAATCTTCCTTCCAGTATCTCGATGGCAAGTTTTTCGAAATACGTTTGATTGCTACGTTGCTCTCATGCATTATCGTACGGAGTAGTCTTAAGATTTGGTTTTGCAACGTGTTTTGTAGTCGGAAATAATTGCAATTTTGCGGTAAAGAATATTCTAGCTAAATCAACATACCGTCAATATTGTTAGTTTTCGAGGGGAGTAACTCTCATTATGAGAGCTTCAGATTACCGACTTTCGCTGTTTGTAATTATTTTTCATATAGCTGGCCTGATTTATTATCTAATGTCCGGAGGCCTTTCTATAGGGTGACCCAGAGAAGACGGTCGGTTTAGTTGTTTTTTGAATAACTCAAAAGCTACTCGACCAAAATTTTCGAATAAAATTTTAAGAAGAAGAAATTTTATTAATATGAATAAAAGTTATAAACTATTTCACAATATAAATTATCGGTACCGGCTCGTAGGCCTTAATGTAAAATTCTTATAAATACAATAATAAAAGATATATTTTCATTTATGTATAGATTAAATATTAATTTATGCTAGGAAAATCTCAACTACTGAAAAAGAAGAAATGAGAGGAAACACACATTCAGTTATAATATCAATATGAAATAATTTATTTTATACTTATTTTAACATAATATTATTGTTGACACTTTTATGACAGAAAGTTATGTTTCAGACGCTTGCGTTTATAATTTTTATATACTAGAGCTAATGATTCGTAATTATAGTTAGATATTGCTTTAACAGGGAGAGACGGGTTACTTTCACATTTAAGAAAAAAATTACTTGCGAGTATATTCTGTTCACTATGAAGTCCAAGTTCAACATTTCACGCATTAATTGTATCTTTGTGTACTTGGGCGAATTTAATATGATTCGGCAGCGGTCATTCTGTATTGTATTTTTTGATATGTAGTTTTAGGCACGTAGTTCCATACAGGACAACCGTAGGTTAGTAGTGGTTCAATAATTGACTTATAAATAATTAATTTATTTCGAATATTTAGTTTGGATCTTTTATTGAAAATAGGGAACAGTGTAAACATTTTTGCTCTAGTTTTATTTATAATTAATGTACTTCTCAAAAGTTAATTTTTTATCGAGTATAACGTCTAGGTATTTAACGGTTTCTTTCCATTGTATGATTGTGTTATTCAATGTAATTTCATGTTTGACAGATGGGGCCTTCTTTTAGAGAATAATATAGCCTCCGTTTTAACAACATTTACAGCTAATTGCCATTTGTTTAGGAATGCTTTGATCATTATAAACTTTTGTTGCAATCTATGATTTATTTATTATTATTTATTTACAATCTATTAGTTATAGCGCTAACTCTGAAGGACGAAGTTAATAATGCAATGTCATCGGCTAATGTTACGGAGCCTACATATTTAAATTGAGGAATATCATTGATATATAATAAGAATAAGAACGGACCCGATATACTACCTTGCGGAACGCCTGCATGGATGGTTTTAGATGCGGAGTAATTCTTTTTGATTCTTACTCGAAAGTTTCTGTTAAATAGCTGTTTACTAGGCATATCAGGTTAGGATGAAAGTGGAGTTTTATCATTTTATAAATTAGACCACGGTGCCATACAGA
Source organism: Coronaproctus castanopsis (assembly GCA_032883995.1). NCBI lineage: Eukaryota > Metazoa > Arthropoda > Insecta > Hemiptera > Monophlebidae > Coronaproctus > Coronaproctus castanopsis. The sequence continues at coordinate 198,943,360 of CM065052.1, forward strand.
GGCTTTTTCCATATCAATGAGTGAAAGTCCTGTATGTTCATTTATAAATTATATCCGTTATTGCGTCACACACAGTAGCCGCCGCGTGCACTGTAGAAAGATTATGTCTAAAACCAAATTCATTATCCGGTAAAATATTATTATCATTAGCAAATTTAGTTAGATTACTTAGTAATTTCCATTATTTTGCTTATGTTGTTAAGTTAATCGGTCTAATATTTGTAGGATGACTGATGTCTTTGTTAGGCTTACAGGTATTATCATTGAGGATTTCCGTATACAGTGGGAAAGTATTTTTGTCTGATGCATTAATGATATTTGTTAAAAGAATGACGCCTTTACGCGGCGTGTGTTTTAATAAAATAGCTATCAGGACCAGTGGATAGTTTATTTTTTAATTTTTTAATGGGTGTTTCCACACTTGATTAGGCGTGTAAGATGGGAAGCTACAGGGTGTAGGGACTTATTATTTTTCAGGAACTAATTAACAGCACGTGTGACTACCGTACGGTGATTGCTTGTGGATAAGTAATTATTTTGTGTATGCATGTCTGAATAAAATTGAGGCTCTGCTTTCTCACTATCAGAGTAAGCTATATTTCCCCCAGATTCAAGCGGTGGGATGCTGCGATGTGTTTTATTCATTATTTTTGCAAGTTTCCATAAGCTATTATCCTTGGCTTTTAAATTTTGTAACGTCATATTCCATGTATCATTTTTATGTTTAATTAATAAAGTTTTTACTTTTCGATTTAATAGATTATAGAGAAATATTTAAAAATAGGAAAACGCAAGATTAGCTTACAAGCATTTTGGAACGAAATATCGTTCAGATTACCGCCATTTGCAACAATATATTCATGAAGTCTTTTTACAACATTTTCGAAGACTTTTTCGAGCATAGGTCGTTGAATTTTTTAAATTTCTACAGAAATCCGAGTTTTCATGTCTTCGAGATCTCGTGGTCGTTTTTCGTAAATGCGACTCTTAAGGTATCTCGCGCTTAACTTTGAATTCTTTCGAAACTCTGTACTGTCGTGATCGATTCACGCTGAACATAACGTTCCATGCAAAACGTCCTTCTCGTTATAGGATGCCATGATCGAAACTGAACAAAAACGCATCTCCCGTGTGTGTACACTAAACGTGGGGAATCCGGTTTGCGATGCAACGTGTTATCAAACTGTGCTATTAAAAAAAAACAAAACCGTCAGTCTTCTGTGGATCACCCTATACAATGACCGTACACTTGCCCATCATAGACGCTTTGCCGGAATTTGTTCGTCAGTTTAGACATGCACTAGGGTTAGTTGTCGGATATGGTGTGATTTAACGGGACGCATCTCGTTTTAATATATGGTCAGTTGTATTATATTTAGCTTAATCCAAGTATCTCGTCAAATCTTCTTCTCTTCTTCACGTGCCACCCGATTTCGATGTTTCTTAGATACATGGGCTCCACTATCTGATGGAAGCAGTTCCGATCTCTCGACGCTCTGATTAGTTCCGCTACACTCTTTTGATTTTGTCAAGCCAAGAGATCTTTCTTCTTCCCCCCCGGTTTTCTTCTACCACTGGCCATTCCCATTAATGACGTATTGTGCCGTGTGTGTTTTTGTCCTTCGCTGGAGCCACGCAGCGTTTGTCAATTCTTCGATTCCATTCTTGTAATATCTTCATATATTACGTGATAATTTCGGGGAAAAATTATTCTTATTCTTTTTCACACTACAACTATCCAAGCTGGATGCCATTAATCAATTGATATTTGAAAGGTAACACGTGAAGGGAAGGAACTCAGTTGTTCCATATTTTCCCCCTAAACAGTTAAACGATCAATTGGTTTAACACAATCTAATCTTCGCAACTCTTCCGAATTATCGAGCAAGTTTATGCCCAAAGGATTTTGATGTTTTTCAATTAAATAGCATTGAGCACTATTCTCGAAAACAGCACTTACATGTAAGTCACGGTGTATCGAAACATTCGGGAATTTGCCTCAGAAATCGATAAACCGTTGTATTATATCTATCTAGCTAGGTTTCAGAGTTGAATACCGTACGTCCACATAGACTTTAAAACTTGAGCAATTTATTACGTAGGCTGAGTTTAGTAACCGATACAATTCGCTTAGTTTTAACTAAAGCTCGTTCCAGTTCGGTTTATTCAAATGTAAATGTGCCGCTGGTTTTCTTTTAATCTTCATATTAGAATTCACTACATTAAATTTAGAATAAATATGCTAATTGTAAGGTAGTGGTCGCCTTCTCAGAAAAAAAATTCTAACCGCCGGGAAGCTTGCGTTCTTATTCGTCTAATGTTTTACTCGTAGCTAATAAGTTTCAGGATCCTTAGAAGCGTAAATAAAATATACACCTACCGAGAATTGATCGCGGTAATTTAATTTGGTAATTTTTTAAATACAGAGTGGTTATTTTTTGTGTGCATGAAAAATCGAAGAAACATTAAAATCGTTCGAATCCGTTAAAAGTTCCATAAAGAAAAATCAATATAATTTTTCTATCAAACACGTCATTAGATAACAGACGAGCGGAACGAAAAGCGTTTATTGGGTAGCGTGGAAAGAAATTCTGTCGGAGTAACAGGTTACAGCGATCAGAATTGGAAAGTGAAGGAAGAGGATTTTTGAAATGTAATTATTGCTCAGAAAAAAAAATTACAAAAAGACGAGAGAGATAAATAAGGGATGATATAAAAACGGCTTCAGAAAATTTCGTAAATAATACAGAGACGGACTCTAGTTGTTAATATTTCTCGTTCATAATAGACGAGTTAACTAGTCTTAGGTATATTTTCAAGGGGGGAACGCTCGGCTTTGTTAAGATATTAAAGACGTTATTTTTGAAGACGGATAAAAGCGTTTTTCAACCGTCTACGTACCGTCGACGAAGTTGTTGGGCAGAAACTCCTTTTATACAAAAACCGCCCGAAATTGAATTATATTTCAGCCGTTAGAAGTTACGAACGCAATTTGTTGATTTTCCCTTTTGGCCATTTAAAATTCTTAACGATTATTATTATTTAAAAAAAAAAAGAGAAATTTTCCTTAATAATAACACCGATATTAAATTATTAGTTTTCTTTATTTTTCACACTAAATCGAAATTTTAAAGTATACTGCAATAAATAAGGTAAACTAATAAGGTGGTGATGACAATGGAAGTGATATGATGATAATTATAATAATAATTATTAAATTTATATGAAAAATGTGTGTTCAAATTTTTAAATATATAAATTAATATTATACAAAAACAAATTAAATTTCTCGAAGCTTTATATATATATATATATATATATATATATATATATATATATATATATATATATATATATATTCGTTACCAAATCTTTTTCACGTGATTGTGAGAGATAGAATAGTTTCAATGACCATTAATTGATTAATTAATTCGATTAATTATCATTTTTATAATAACCCCAATATTGCACAAGTAAATAAACAAAAAAATAATTATACATATGAGAAGACAACAAAACTTTTCGGTTGTTAAACCGTTATCAAGCGGACGTAAAATAATAAAATATAAAAATTTGTAAAAAATACAAAAGGAAATAAATTTTTCTACATCCAAATCATCATACATTATTCGAGACAAGCCGGAAACCACGGATTGATGGCACGAAGATGATGATTGATCGACCGCATAAGAAGTATGTGCAATCTTGGTGAAATGCAATATCAGCTTATATAAAACAAAGATATAGAGATCCTATCATCTGATGTTGCACAGTAATATCCGTTTATAAACCTACTAATGTCATGTTCGAGTACAATAATACCATTCAGGAAAAATAAATCATAATCGACTACTTTCCACTGCACATTAGCTGGGGGTATTCTGAAATTAAAAATAAGCTTAAATTGCTGTTTGATGTAAAGCTGCCCATATCATTCAATAGTCAAAGATGGAAATGGAGATACAACCTGGATAATATATTCGTCACTGAGAATATCTCTCACATGTGCTCAAAGAAGGTCTCCAAGCCAATTCTTCATACATAGCACAGACCGATAGTATGTGAAGTAGATGAGGTTATTAAATCAACTACAATTAACGAAACAAAACCCAGATTTAACTTCAAAAAGGCAAATTGGATTGGATGAGGCAGTTAAAAACATCACCAGTAGTCGAAGAATATGCCACTTTCGTTTATGTTGTTAAGAAGATTTCTAAGAAACATATTCCGCAGTGCGTGGGTCATATATTTTCTAATAGTCTTATTTTTTTATAATGTTTTTCAGTATGTAAAATTTTGATAATTTTTATGATATAAAATCATAATTTTAGTCGTTATTATTGATTTTCTGTTTTCATTTTTTACAGCGTTTTCTAAATAATGATTTTTCATCATCCATCTATCTATCTATATAAAAAAGAATGTTTGTTTGTTCGCGTTTTATCGACGGCTAAACCGCTTATCCGATTGGGCTGAAATTTTGCAAGCTTATTACCACCAATGCCGGGAAGGTTTTAGGCTATCAAAAATAATTAAAAAAAAAAAATTTTGGGGACCTTTTTGAATTTCGATTTTCGAAAAATTTCTATAGAACCGATTTGATAGATATTAAAATGACGAATTTGAAACAGAAAACGGTTTTTGATTACGATCGATAGGTCTCGAGCTACGAATTTTTAAAAATTGGCGACTTGCCATCTTTGGCAGGGCATAGTGCGCGACGTAAACATTTTTTAAAAACGATTCCGACTCTGGAAATAGTCATTTCTATATAAGATCTACCTAATTAAGCGAAAAAGCCGCGAAAAAAAATGTCAAACTGAATTCGAAAATTTCAAAAAGTGTCTTCGATTTTTTTCAAATTTCTATTTTTTCGCAATAATTCGCGAACGATTCGAAATCGGGGAAAATTATTTAAACGAAAATTACGCGGCATTAAAATACGCGTCTAATGACGGTATTGCCATATTTTTCTAACAAATACTCATCGAGAAATTTGACGTTAAAGGGTTTTGGGGTTTTGTGCCGTTTTTACGGCCTCTACGATAGGTAGAGGGTTCGGGTTGGCATTAAAAGAAAGTAGACGTGGAGATCTATAGCATTTGTGTTATAACGTAAATGTTACTAAAAACTAACTCGCGAGTTTAAAGCTGAATTAACTATAATTTTTAATTAAGTTCAATAAATCTACAAAAATTAAAAAGTCATATAAGCATATGTCATTTAAGGTTATTTAAAAATTTGTTTTTTAAGCTTTTTGTGTAATTCCTAATTCTGCATCAGTATTTTTTTATTTAATTCAGCAAATAAGCTAATAAATTTATTGATTCTGTGCTAGTTGTTCATAAATGAATTTGAAGTTCCTTCATATCTTATTGTAAATTGTCTGCCTGTTTCTCTTATTTATTCTTGTTCACATTGATTACAATTTAATGTATATACTTCTGAGTTTTTTAATGTATTTCTCTCTTCTATTTTGTAGTTGCAAATTGATTTCAACAATGTGTTATTATCTCTTATTGCTAAGTCTACGTTATATTCGTTAAATATTTTTATTATTTCATAGGTATAACTTTCAACATACATAAATAATTCTTTTTATCATTTTCCTTTATTTTATTGTAAAGATTTCCTCTATATTTTTCAAACTATGATTATATTTATTATTGATTGATATTTGTTTTTTTTTTTTTTTCGTTTTTTTCCTTTAATTCCTTTATCAGTATATGAAATCTAGAAAAATGATTGTTTTTTCTAATACATATTGAGTATTTTTTTTTTTACATTTATTTAGATCAGATACAAAATTGTTCAAAATATTATTACTATCATCATTATTCCTGCCTTTTCAATAATTTAAAATTATTTTTAAATATATCATTATTTTTAATATTATTCTCTAATCATACAAATACCAGGCTAAACCGCTATATTAGCTTTATAGGCGAAATTACGAAATTATATACGTAGTATAAAATGCAAACCGAATAATTAAAAAATTCGAATATATTTTTCATTGCAAACGTGTAAAACTAATTTATAATTCGTATTAATAAAAAAAAAGTTAGGAAATAATTTAAAATTAATTACAGCAAAATTAAATTCTACACGAAGGAGTTTGAAAATGAAAAATGCAGGTAGTTTTCGAAACGTGACAAAATAGAAAACAACGAACGCGAAGTTTCGAGCGGAAAGAACTTTTAAATGTCCTGTACTACCGTTAAAGTTTAAAATTGTATTTCACAGAATGAAAAAATTCTTTCGAAAATATAAACGTAAAATATAAGCGACATTAAAACGAGTAAGTCAAGATAATCCCTGCGAAAAAATCGTGTAATTTTAAAAACGTGTTTCTAAAATTATTAACAAATAAGCATAAATATATATATACATGTACATAGTATACACAAAGACACCCTCGTATGTACATGTATATATGTGTGAGTGGCATTTGAGAAATTAGGAGAAGTTTTTAGTAATAGGGAAATGCCGAACAGACTCAATAGTAAGCTGCATAATCTCTGTCTGCCTTGACGTGCGGAGCTGAAACACGGACAACTAGAAGAATTAAGAATACCTAAATGGTACACAAGAAAATGATCCTTGGAATCAGGTTCAAAGATCGCTAAACGGTTACATAGATTACGCAACAGACGGAATAGCTAAAATGGAACGGGCCGTACATTTAGCCAAGACCGAAAGATGAAAGATGAACTAAACGGATATTACAGTGGTGGCCAATTGGCAGTTGGCTTTCGCTTGGGAGTCCTATAGGTGACAAGATGATGTTAAATGGGCAGGAATCAATTGGATCCCGCATTGGGTGGACATAGGGACATAGGCACACCGATATATCGTGATATATATATATATATATATATATATATATATATATATATATATATAAGCAAAAATAGCGACCAACAATACGACGACAGTGAGATACTAATTTCCTATTTTTTTTTTTTTTTTTACTTTTTGTTTCCACAGCGGTTTGTCCATTAAACTTGATAACATAGTTTTAACAAAATAAAATTATCTTAATTTCAAACTATATGAGTATGTTACAATTAACAAGAAACCGATTTAAACAGAATGTGCATATCAGAGAGTAAGAAAGGTATATTGACACGGAAAGAAGTTGTGATATGAGGTGATTATAGAAGATGGCTGTACTCATCATATGAAGGTATCTAATATGCATTCTACAATTATTGCTAATTTAGATAATACATCTTTATTAGATGCCCTTAGTTTAGTCCAATTTAAAACAATTAACAATTTTCGATAGATTTAAACCCTTTATCATGTTTATGAGTTGAAAAATTTCTGAAAAATTATTATTCTCGCGATTATTGCTTTTTATATAGTTGCTATTGACATTTTTATCGGTATTAATATTTCTAGTACTATTATTATTAACACTATTATTGTTACCATTGCTATTACTATGACTATTATTATTACTATTAGTACTACTGTTTCTAGTGACGACGTCAGCATAAGAGTGGTTAAGTTTGACTGCGACCTGAAAAATTAGTAGGATGATTTCTGTTATTTGTTATTGACTTTAGATATCTTGGACATTCTTAGAAACTGGCAGGATGAGGACCATTACAATTAGCACAGATAATTTTTTATTTATTATTGCAATCCTTTGCATGATTTTCCCCACAGTGCATACATCTAGAGGGATTATCCTACAATTATATGTAACACGGCCAAGCCTGGCAATTATAACATTGTGAAACGGGGTTTGTATTGCGAAATTTTTCCCCAGTAATAAAAAAATAGTAAAAATTTCCTTAATTTTTAAAATTTCCTTTACAGAAGTGTTAGATGGAAAAATTAGCATGAAAATTACTTGGTTTTACCACCATCGTAAGATTTATAAAATTGCCTAACTTGGTCAAATTTTGTTTGATAACAATTAGTTTATTTTTTCTTCTACGTCAGCTTTTAATTAATCTAATCGTATATTATTTAAATTCAAGGGGGCGGTACTTTAAATTTTCGTTATACTCACTCAGAAGTCGAACGTGAATGCTAATCATCCAGTGTGTTTTTCACTTCCCACGAGCTTCTCGACTCTGTTGTTTACATATATGCATTTATAATTTGAAATTAAATTTAACTGTACACATTTGCTTTATAATAATTTATTTACGTGCTGGTTAACTTAAGCATACTATTATATTTATTAATCTCGATTTTTTTTATTGCGATTGATTTAGATATTTACACGTACTCGTGACAAATATTTTTAGCGCATAAAATTAGAGAAAAAATAATATCGAATAAAATGATACAGGGGAAGGAAATACAAGGTGGAATAAGACGGGAAATTTATTTATTTATTTATTTCTTAAATTTACGCGCTGTGAACAGCTACTAATGGCTAGAGGCACGGATAAATTTAAGTTAGGTTACACTACATTTTATATTAAATTATATAAATTGGAATGGTGAACGAGAATGCGATTAATTTGGATAAGGAGTTAGGATTATCGGTAAGTATTTCGGTTAAAGAGGGTGAAAAGTTTAGTATGTAATAGAATTAAATAGAGGACATTCTGTAAGGATATGATTAAATATTAACATTACATATATTACATATTATTTCTTCTGCAGAAGGTGGCCATGCGTTAGTTGAGTCTGCTGATGACTATTTCATCTGGACCGTCGACTGAAGAGCGTATTCCAAGGTTGAACATTAGATTTAATTTGCCAAAGTTTATTTGCGATTGAAACAGCTATCCACCGCCAGAAAGTTGCGAGGGCTTTCTTCAAGTAGCGAGTGAAATCTGTAGTGGGTGTTGAAATGTCAGGAACAGGATCGTAGCGCCTTCTTTGGCTGCTCTGTCGGCCAGATCATTTCCAGGAATTCCTGAGTGACCGGGAATCCAGAGAAACGTTATTTGGCGATATTTTTAAAGCTTGACTATTTCCTTAGTATAGGGTGTTGTTTCCGATTGTGACAATCGGATATGAATAAACCTGAAGAGACTGGAAATGATGACACAGCCGGTTTTGGAAAATTCGTAGAAATAATTAAGGCGAGGCCAGTGAGGAGAAAAGATACGGCGATGTATGTAATCATCTGAAAAGAAAATAGAAAACTAATTAATACGTATAATCATCATCGTCATTACTACAGCCCTAAGGCTGGTCCATTGCCATAGCAAGCTTCCATCTTTCCCGGTCTTCCGTATGCTTCGTTTAATTCAGCGTATTAACCCGGTGCAACAGGGTTGTTATAAATGTGTTTTTCGATCTTTTCCATTTTCCTCGGATTTTCCCTTCGAGCATATTTCGAAGTAATATGCCGAAATACATACGACCCATCCGAGTTAAGCCTAAAAATCACGCGTGTTTCGTGTACAGTCGTTATTTCGCGTTAATCTTTTTTGTAAAATTAAACGTGTTTCGTATTCGTTATTCGTTATTCGTTATTTATTCGGTGTAAATCCATTCGTATTATAGTCAAAAGATATCAAACTCGTTTCTTATCAGGCGGAGATATAGCCGCCTGAACAATGTCGAAGCAAACAGAAAGCGGTGAGTTCGTTCCGTTTACTAATACTAACAACATTCCTTCTACTAATACTAACAACATTCCTTTTACTAATACTAACAAAAGTAACGTATATTGCAACGATAATCGTATAAATATAGCTAATTCCGATAATCGCGATTTACCGCCGCGTGTTTCCGAAATTACTAACAATTTAAAATCAGATCGTCATGTAACTAACCCGAACATTTCGCCTACTACGCCATCTTACTCCGATAAAGTAAAGAAAAAAATAGTTCCGATATTAGACTTCGAACATCCAACGGAAGACCAAGGCATAATATTAAATTATATACCGGAATTAAAATTAATCGACTACCTCCAAGCAATTAAATCCATCGTTAAAGATGCAAAGAATATTATCGCTGCCTTCCGCGTTAGTAATAATAAAATTATAGTCTTCCTAGCAAACAAAAACATGGTTAATGATATAGTCCACACTCATGAGGGAATCACAATTGGACAACACTTCATAAAAGCCCGTAAACTAAACTCATCCTCGCGGAAACTAATTCTTTCAAACGTAATCCCGATCATCCCAAATACAGTCATAGAACAATACCTAAAAAATAACCTCCAGCTACAATTAGCCTCTCATATTTCCTTGTTAAGAGTACAACCACAAAATGACGAATTCGGTCACATTATAAGTTGGCGCCGGCAAGTGTACACCAACACATCAAGTAAGATCAAACTCCCTGATTCCTTCCTGTTAAACTACAACGATAGAAACTATAGAATATTTTTAACTTTAGATGATCTCATTTGCTTCAGATGTCATGAGACGGGACACAAGGGAGATGATTGCTCGTTAAACACTGAAATAGATCAACATAGTCTCTCCGTAAACAACACTTACAATGCACACCAATTTATCCGCCCCTCAGTCGATATAAATGCGCTGAAACCTGCAGAAATTCCAAACGACACCGAAGCCAATCACCCTAACACAGCAATAGATCAAAGTTTTCCCGCTCTCCCAGACCTCACCTCAATACCAATCAGTCAAAAGCGCCCAGCGCCGTCTACCAGTATCGATTACTCATCAAACTCCACTAGAAAAACTGCACCTGTAACACCAAAATCGGAAAAATCAAAAAACAAACCAAAAAATTCAAAAAAACAGAAAAAAGAAAATGCTAGTGACTCAGAGGAGAATGGAGAAGAAATTTCCTCGGAGGAACAAGCAGAACTATCCCTAAACGACATCTTTAGAGGTTATGTTGAAGAAGTAGAAAAGAAAAACCTAAAACATTTACTAACGCCAACAAACTTAATCTGCTTCATAGATATGTGCAACAAGTCGCAAAATGCATACCTCATAGCGGCTGAATTCACAAATGACATTCCCGGACTAATTCAGCAACTAAAATTCTGTCATTCTCACATCAACTACCGACGAACAAAAATTAGGGTCACAAAAATAATAAAAACATTAGAACTAGTGATTTCGTCACCAGCAAATAACCAATAAAAATTTAAACTGTTTTCTATGGAGCAAGCAATAATTTCGTGGAACTCTAATGGTATCTATACCCACTACGAAGACCTACAATTATTGATCAATACATACAATCCTCTCGTATTATGCATTCAAGAGACCCATCTAAAACCGAGCCAAATCTTCCAGATAAAAAATTTTAACGTATACCAATCGGATCCAGTTCTAGATGGATGTGCTCACGGAGGAGTACTGTTGGCTGTTCGAACCAACATAATACACAACTGTATTACCCTTCCATCTCATATGCAAGCAATAGCGATTACCATTTTCACACCAAAACCCCTCTCAATCTGCACTATTTACATCGCTCCGGATCAGAAAATACAAACGGACGACTTGGAAAACATACTTCAATGCGTTCCTTCACCGCTAATCTTTACTGGCGATTTCAACGCCCATTCACCAAGCTGGGGAGGTGGAAAATATAATTCAAAAGGCCGGGTCCTGCAGGAGGTAGTCGAAAAAGCTAGTTTGGCACAACTACTCACCGGTGACCCTACTCACTACAACTTTTCGCATCGTAAATGGTCGACTTTAGATCTAACGTTTATCTCACCTCAATTAATCAGTCGTTTCTATATCTTCCATCATCCGGACCTGGCGGGAAGTGATCATGTCCCAACTATCATATACGAACAAAATCCAGGTTCAAAGTATCCTAAAAACACAATTACTCATAAGTGGAACCCGTCAAAAACAAATTGGACGCAGTACAAAAATAAACTGGACAAACTTGATGAAATGAAAATCACATCCACAAATAACATATTTATGAATATACAACATATAACCCAGACTTTAGTAGAGACAGCACACTCGTGCTCTCCTTCACGTCTTCAATCAACACAACGCAAAGTAGTCCCATGGTGGTCCTCAGAATGTGCAAACGCTATCCGAAACAGGAGAAGAGCGCTGCGAATCGTCAAAAGAACTCATTCACAAGAAGATCTACTAAGTTATAAACGACTGAGGGCCAAAGCAAGGAGAACATTAAAACAAGCCAAAAGGGCTTCTTGGAATGCCTACGTCTCTACAATCTCACCATTTACGCCATCAAGCCAAATATGGAGGAAAGTAAAAACCATAGAGGGATCGCCAACACTCGCAACACCGTCGGCTCTTATGATAAACAAAACTATAGAAACTGACCCAATTGAAATTCTTTCAAAATTTGCAAATTTCTTTGCATCCGCCTCCAGCGATGAAAACTTACACCCTCAGTGCACAAAAAATCGGGACCAAATTCAACTAAGAAATTTCTATTCAAATAACCAAGAACCATATAATGCGACATCCTCTATGGATGAATTAAAAAAAGCTATAAATCATTCGAAACCATCAGCTCCTGGTCACGATGGAATACATATCTCAATGCTCCAAAATCTGCCGGAACACGTTCAAAACCTACTGCTCGATATTCTAAACAAACTGTGGATTTCTTCACAACTTCCTGCAAGCTGGAAATTAGCAGAAACTATTCCAATCAAAAAAACGAACAAAGACCCACACCAAATAGAGAGCTATCGACCAATATCATTAACGTCAGTTTTTGGAAAGGTATTTGAGCGAATGGTCAACAACAGACTAATGTGGGAGCTAGAATCACAAAACTTATTAACTAAATATCAATGTGGATTTCGCAAAAATCGAACAACAATAGACCAAGCTCTGTATTTACAGGAATCAATAATACAAGCATTTAATAACAAGCACCACCTATTAGCGGTCTTTTTCGATCTCTCCAAAGCATTTGACACCACAACGAAGCAAAAAATACTGACTACCATGTACAACTGGGGCTTCAAGGGTCGACTTCCACTTTTCGTCGCAAATTTCTTAGCAGATCATCTCTTTAAAGTGAAGATTAAAAATAGAGTGTCGGAAGCTAAACAACTGCAAAATGGAGTTCCGCAAGGCTCAGTTCTTAGTCCGACTCTATTCAATATAGCCATCAACGATATCATCGAAGACATTAAACTCCCAATTAAAACGGGACTTTTTGCCGATGACTTAGTAGTCTTCCTAACATGTGCAAACATAGAACACGGCGAACACATCATTCAGGAAGGAATCAATAAAATTACAGCAAGAGCGCAAAACAGTGGTTGGACGTTTTCTTCGGAAAAAACAAAAGCTGTTCACTTCTGTAGAATCAAATCCTGTAAAAGTAACATACATATCCTACTAAACAACACACCCATTCAAACTACATCTCATATTCGCTACTTGGGCCTTTTCTTCGACAACAAATTAACATGGAGAGAGCACATAAATCAACTGACGAAGTCATGCACAACCAAATTAAATTTACTAAAAAAATTGGCACACACATCGTACGGAGCTCACCGTTCTTCACTGTTAATGATATACCGCTCTCAAATTCGCTCAAAATGCGACTATGGAATCCCCCTCTTTTCCATAGCATCCAAGAGAGACTTCTCAAAACTAGATACTATCCACAATTCCTCGCTTCGATTAATTACAGGCTCGCTCAGAACATCCCCAATATCAAGCATCTACTGCGAAGTCTTAGAATGGCCTCCATCGCTTCGACGAGATCATCTTACGGTAAATCTTCTGTTACGCACGATTGCAAATCCAGAGCTCCCAGCAACTAACAGTATAAAACGATCTCTTCAGAGTACATCTGAAACCAGATTATTAGGTTCAAGAGTAAAAAGAATTATATCCGATACTACGAAATCAATTCATACCGATCTATCAGAAGCTGATGAGCTATACAACATAGAAAGCAACCCTACAAAAATCCTTCCCCCATGGACTTCGAAAGACGCCGCATTCGATTTTACACTGCTCCCAAAAAAGCACTCTCACTTTGCCATCATCCACAATTTATTATCTCCCCAAAGGAAAAAGATATACTACTCCGACGGTACAAGTTCCGCAGAATCCGCTGGTTGCGCAGTGGTCTTTAATCGAAATGTGATCTTTTCAACTTCACTTCCACCGTTATTCTCCGCTCTGTCCGCAGAACTATACGGAATCCTACTAGCGTTGGAACACGCGGTAAAATCCTACCATCACATTATAACGATAGCTACGGACTCCATGGCAGCTTTACATCACATTCAACGGAAATCAAATCATCCGATCGCAAACTCCATAAATACAATCGTACAGAACTGTCAAACGGCGATAACCTTCGTATGGATTCCGGGCCACGCAAACATACCAGGAAATTATATGGCCGATCTAGCAGCAAATGAAGCTTCCAAAATGCGCCCAGCACTGCGTATTAAGATTCCACTCAGTGATATCAAGGAAGAAACCAAGGGCCTATTTTATAGGTTGTGGCAAAAAAGATGGACGGAACAACAAAGTACATCACACCTGCACACAATAAAACCGTCAGTTCGCGAATGGAAGTTTCAACCTGAAGACCGAAGGGATCAGGTGGTGCTGTGTCGACTCCGGATCGGTCATACGCAACTTACACATGGATACATATTCCAAAAATTAGTCCCATCAACCTGTGATAGATGCGACGTTCCGATTACAATTCACCACCTCCTAACAGAATGTCCAAAAATCCCAAAACATTCTTCCTTAAATATTTCATCAATTCTGGCCCAAGATTCCCCATCCGTTTCATCCTTTCTTGTTAAGCTTAGGTCGGTAAACCTGTTTAACAAAATTTAAATTTGCTGGCCGCGCTCCTAGCCTCGCTGCTGTACATAGCGCGGGAAAAAAAAAAAAAAAAAAAGCCTAATTTGTCGTAGTACTCGTTTATTCGAAAGTTTTCTAACCAGCTTGTCCGTTATATCTCCAAGCCTGTATATTTAATGTCCGGGTTTCAAAACCTTAAAGGGCCGTGTACTTCACGTACATTTTCAAAGTTTTGACAGTATTGAATTAACGCACCTTGTTTTTCATGAAACGCGCATTTCGTTAATCCAATTCCGTAATTAATTACAGTATTACAACGGAGATTTTCTGTTATAATCTTTAAACCTTCGGACTGGCTTAACTATTTCTCAATCAGTTTTCTTTTGTCGCAAAATGTTACTTTTCAATCATCGTTGCTTTTGTTTTTTCCGAATTTATGGTTTCCGACTTTATTTAAACGCCGTGTATCATCTTTTGAACCATATGCGCAGTTCCTGCATCACCTGGTTATCCGTGGGTTTTATTATAGCTTTTCATTTTTCTACTCCGATGTAGTTAGTACTTTTAAATGTTTTTGCTTAACTATTTACTCTAGATAAACATTAAAAAGATATCGCGACAAGAAATATCCTCGTCTTACTATTGCCGTTATTTATTTATAATATATAATAATTATAATTCCTCAAAACCACTTTTTTTTTTTTTTTTTTTTGAGTCTTTATTGATATTCGTAAATTCGAGTATTTTTATTTCTTTTTCTTTCGTTTTTTTACAAACTCATTCGTTGATAGTTAAGTAATGGAAGCTGCGCAGGTGTAAATTGGTCGTTTATACTTTATAATGTAGATAGTTTGTTTCAAATTTTTACTAAGTACAACTGTCGTAGAGTAAACGATAAATTTTGGTATTATTTTCCGGCATTTTTATTAGAACATTTACTTTATCGATTATTTCACCGAAATCTGGTCGTTCCTATTATAAAATAAAAATATAGTCGACTGTTAACGACGGAGGATAACGTTATCCGTTTTTCGTACGTGGTACGCTGTTGGAGATAAATTTCGGTACTCTGATTTATGAGTTAGTCGAAAGTTCCACAACAATAACGTGGAACGAGTGTATATATATATATATGTATGTATGTATATAATCATCCTATCGTTCATTGCCGAACGTTGTGACCAGCCATTGTACGTTTATTTTTGCGAACAAACTAGCGTTTATGTCACTAATTATATTGTAATGCGGAGTGGGGTGCTACTGCTTTCTTCGTGATAATTAAGAAAAACTATTGGATTTTAATGGTCAGCGTATTAGGAGAAATAAGTATGAAATAAATTATGGAGGGATATAAAATAAAATAAAATAAATTTATTTTGTCGTTCAAAACACTGGTATATGTAAGATTAATAGTATCATTAAAAAAAAGAAGGCATAAAAACTCGGACATAATAAATTCAAAATATTACTCTCTTAATAATAGATAGTCGTCGGGATGGCCTAGCAGATAGAACACGGACTCCTATAAGAAAGGTACCTACGGTCGATGAAGCGAAAATTATCATCGGAAAGTAAAAATATAAATTGTCGCGTGGAAGACAATAGTAAACCAGCACGCGCAACACCGCTAGTAATAGTATAGTACACTAGAAAAACACACGGGCTTGTATTGTGCCGTGGTAACAAAGCGATTGCGATCAGCTCTTCCGGGTGTGCGTCTTTAACGCCATATTATGATTGCCTCGTAACTTACACTGTGCAACAAAATATTTATAGGTAAGTAGTCGTCTACCCCAGATACGGAGATATTACTCAATGATGATGAATAATATATAGCTATAATATTTTTAATTAACACGGACATTAGTTTCAGCATCTAGAATATCATCGGGATTAGAAGACCCTGATGATGGGTTAGCCGGTGAAACTAGCGGACTGCGTTTATTAAATATATCGCGATACGGTATAAAAGTGTTTTTATTTTGTTTCGTTAAATTTAAATACGTATCATCGAGGAATCGTTTTTTTTTTTTTTTTTAAATAAATATACATGTATTGCGTATTCGTACATATGTACACATTCACAAAAGTGATATAAAACTTGTAATATTTATACTTATACGAACACATGCGATACATATTTACACGCCTTTTAAAAATTCCCCAATCTCACCCCATTAGACTTACACTATTACGTATAAAACAATATTCACTATTGCACGACTATGCACACAACCGTCAATTGCAAGTAAAATTAGTATAATAAAAAACCCCATCATATTATTAATATGTAAAAATAATCTAAAATCCTTTATCACAAATAATATACAACCGTGTTGCCCTATTGCCTCCGTAAGACCAAACCGTCGAATATATATTATATTATAAAAGCTGATAATAATCGTTCAATCAAATCAAATGTATTTCAGCAAGTATTTATAATATTTACAATATTAGCTATTTATTTATTAAAACGTATTAACAATATTGGAAATATAATTATTACAACATTAAAATTGTAATAATAAGAAACAGAGCTAGAGATAATAGATAAATAAATACAAGAAGTCTCTCGGTTATGCGTATAAATGCGCGAGTAACATTTTAAAATGTAATCACACGCACACGTAATAGTAACTTAACTAAGATCTTATTGTAATATAACGAATTTGGCGAACTGAGTAAAAATACAAAGGTTAAAATTAAAAATTAGAACTAACAATTGAAAATAAAAATTTAGAACTAGATTACAAAAATAAGAAAAAAACGAATTTACAATTCTAAAACAATAAAAGAAAATCACACACACACATTTAATACAGCCATCTTTGAAATTATTAATAAAAGTTAATAAAATATTTTTTTATGACTTTTATTCAAAACGTAAGAAGCCTTTACGACGTGTCGACGTTTATAGTTAACCAAGTCTACATTTACTGACGCCATTGTAAGCCACAACGTAAATGGCCTGCATAAATCGGACTTATTAAAGCGCTGTATTTTTGCTTTTCTTGTTTTTACACTTGCTAAAATAATCTTTATGTTTTATCACAAAATTTAGAACGTTCAATTCATGTAAAATGGATGCACTCAACTCTTTTTTTTTTTGCAATGAACACAATCGATTTATGTAGTACTCCGCTGCTGCGCCTCAATGAATAATACCATAGTTAAGAACAGAAAGCTATATATACGAACGATGTAAATGGTTTAGAGAGAAATATGTTTTTAAATAATAAAATAAATAATCAAACTTCCGTATGTTGTATAAATCAACTGTTTATAATTTGAAATCAAACGTAATCCTTAAATATTTGATTTCGTACGTTCTATTTATCGCATAACTATTACCTAGGCATATTTTCATGTTTTGAAATAAGTTAGGAGCTTAATAAGTATCTATTAAATATTTTTGGTTTTCTCAGATAATTAATCGATTATTAGTCAACCATTTTGGTACTCGATTTGCGTTAGATTTCGTAAAATATCAGGAAAACGGGAATCTAATTGCTGTGTCGCCGGCATAACTAAAAATTTTGCCCGAAATATCCAAGTTGCAAAGGTCATTAACGTATATCAAAAATAAATATGGTCCTAATATACTGCCCTCTTGTATACCCGAACTTGGTACTATTGGGACTATAGCTTGACTAAATACGTCCCCTATTTTAACCACATTCTGTCTACCTTAGAGATAAGACTGGAACCGGCGAAGCATATTATCCTTAAATCCGCGAGAATACAGTATTTCAAACAAAATACGATGATCTGAAGCATTAAATGCTTCCCGTAAATCGAAATATACAGCAGCTACGGAACGACTGTCTTCTAAATGTTGCGCAATACTAGATATATGATTAAAAAGGATATCATCGGTTCTTTTGCCTGGTAAAAACCCATACTGATTAACACTGAAAAATTTACAATTAAACTTCAGCGTGATATTCTTTACACACTTTTCAAATATCTTAAAGTCGAAAGAATGCTACTGGTCTATAATTTGAAATATCTGTTTTATCGCCTGTTTGGTATACCGGCGTTATAATAGTTTTAATGTTTGAGCGATGATGTCAACCTTTTGTCGTTTGGTTAAATAAATAAATTAAATATGGTAGAATCGACATTTTGTCAAAACCGAACGAGGATTTATTACGCAATGACATAATCGCGTCTCTATCTTTGTCAATGGAAAAATCAAGAAATACAAATGATTTTGGATTACAACCACCGCCGATATTACACTGTGTAACATTTTCTTGGACACATAATTAGCGATAAAAATCGTTAAAGGTGTATTAGATACACGTTCCTCATTCCCATCCACTGGTATATTAGATGCGTCTAATGTTAATTTAATTTTCTCGTTTTGTTTCTGAACTATCTTATTGACTATGATTGCTTGTGTTTTCTTTCACATTTATTTAATATGTTTGTGTAATAATCAGATTTCGGACTGCTTTTTGAACAGCTTCACCATTTTTAAAAATTAATAATAATAATAATACTTTCGCAGAGAACTACGTGTCTCATCAAAAACTAAATTCGGCTGTTTTTTCTGTTTTTTTTTATTTTTTATTTTTCATATATGTAGAAAGATAAAAGTTAAGTCGACGGTCTATCGTTAGACGTTTAGTTCGTAACTCTGTAACTTCGCCTATTGCACTCCGAACGAGATAATAATTCGCTATAATGCGAACGACAAAAGTGGACGAAGTACTTTGATCATCCGTTCTAGGGAGTTGTATCATCTGTTTTGACCCCAATTTCTACTCTACCGTTAGGACTGATATATAGGTAATCCCATTCGCCAATAACAATTTTGTTTTTTTCTGAACAAAAGGTTACCTATCTATTTTCAGGCGGTTTCAAAACGTCAAAAATACACGTGTTAGAACGCTCAACTTTTTCAAATCTGTCTATCCAAATTCCTGATGTAATTTAAAGTGTGAACCGACCGAGCTTTTCATTTTTCGATTCTTATTTCTTTTAGTGGAACTCGTTTCATCTGTTGATTCGTTTATATATCATCCGTTTACTTCTAGAAGAAGAAAGACCCTATAACCTACTTTTACAAAATTATCGGCCAAGTACCACTTTTAACCTCGGAAAATAGATATTTAACTTAATTATAAATTCAGTTTTTAATATTTAGTATAAATCTGATCATAAAGATTGCTCGGTCAAATATCTTGACATGTACATGGATAAACGGCTGACGTGGCGTTTTCCCATGTAGCTCAAACTAGGAAAAATATAATAGCGCGTACTTGTATCCATTATTGTCTGCAAAATCACCGTTAAACTTAAAATCTAAAAAAAATATCTATCAATCGTGGCTCCAATTTGGAAATACGGTATAGAATTATACGGAAGTACAAGTAAAAGTAATCTTCTACGTATTCAGCAACAACAGTTGGTAGATATCGCCTACCATCGTATCTGCTCCGAGGTATGTCTCAATACCGTATGTCCAATTATGTACAGCAGTATCAAAAATTGTTTAATAAACTAAAGTTTAGCTAAAATCCAAATATCAATCGAATGTATATAGTCTACCGGACAACCCTCCCAAGCGGTTCAAGAAACGAAAATGGTGTCGTGATGCCTTGTCGATCACTTGAAGAAATAGTTAATTTTTGTCAAACAGCGCTACTTATGTATCAACTTAATTTAATTTAAATGCAATACACTCGTTGCACTTCCTTTTAACCTCATCCTCCATTTAACTTATCTCACTGGAGATGTTAGTCGTATATATTTCTTCCTTTTCTCTTTCTTCCTTGCCTCTTTTTTCTATTCTTTGGTTGTGGCATATAATTGTCGATAAATCGTAGAAATAAAATAAAAAAAAAAGAAGAAATACGGGAAAAAACAGGCAAATTTGTAGGTATGGCATCGAAGTTTATGTATCGTCGGTAGAAACTGATATCACGAAAAATCAACAGTTATAGTCATCAATTTAAGGTAGAATGATTGGTGCCCTTTATTTTGTCACGAACAATAATTGGCGTCACGACTTGACAATTCGTACGTAGAGGAATCATATGCACACCATTAAAGAAAATTCTTCGAGTAGCTCTATAACATCGGTTTTATTTTGTGCCGGCATACTCCGATAGATTACTGACCATGAATGGACTATCTTTCTTCTTGAGTTATCTTCTTTATCGATGATTGGCGTCCACATCTTTTAGCTCTTTGATCCATGCTTGCCGGCCTCGTACCAGATGGAAAAGTCTTCCAGTTTCGATGACAGTCGTCCATTTTTGGAATCCATGGCGTTTACTAAAACCCTTACTGCGTCCATCAGTATTGTTTGGAGTAGCTCCGTCTCCGCATCAAATGACCCATATAGTTAATGTTTCCTTATTTTTATTAGTCTTATCAGTTCACGGTCCTTATTCATTTGTTCCGTAACTTACTTATTTGTAATTGCCTGGTACGAAAACACCAGATTAAGTTTCTAACCAAGCTTGTTAACCATCTGTTATGCAATTGGAAAAATCATACTCGGAGTAAATTCTTATCTAACATATCGCCTAATCATTAAAAAACTTCTGAAAAGTGCACAAACATGTCGATAAAAGACAAATATTACGGAGAATAATCATTGAATAACCCTCGATTGTTGATAATATTAACTTAATAAATAGAGTCATCTGTACGTGCATACGTCATTATACTATGTCTTTTATATCGTAGTTCGATAATTCGCTGTTTAATTTTACATCTCGTCCGTATAGGCGTCAGTGTATTCGGTTTCATCATCACACACATATATATATATTTATATACATATATATATAGTGAGCAATAATAATGGCGTCCGTTATTATAACCTAGGCTCAATTTATGCGCTTTTGTTTATCCTATACGATAGCACGTTATACGTTCTTTAATTATCGGAAGTCATCTTGCCTCGTCTGATGCCGTTAAGGCGTACCGCTTTTCCTGACTGTAATATTACGATTAGCGAAAGATAAGTTTAAACGTGTGATGGAGAGTGAAGTAACCCGGTACTCCCATCAATACAGTTGCGACGATACCGATTGCCGGAAAGCGGCATCGATATTCCCGAAGCAGCGAGTTTACGCATTAGCTGACGACTATCCTATGTCACACCGACAGAAATATCATTAATTTAAGCGATAAAAACTGAACTACGATTAACGGCTATAATGGGAAAAGTTTGCTGAAAAGAAAGACAAAAGATGATATAACGAAGATGAATAGATACGAAAAATAAACGAGAAATTACTCGATGATAACGTCGATAACAATATTACGATAGTCGTCACAGCAACGGTAGTGGTAATAATATGAATTTTCCTATCACTTATATAAATTAACAATAATAATAGTAATATCAATAATAATAATAATAATAATAGTAATAGTATTAATAAGATTCCGTTATTTTTCGTGGTCCGTTAAAAGAAAGCTTATAATTTGCGATAAATATCAGAATAAAAATTTACAAAAATAACCAGATGTTATACATAAAAAATATTAATTAGGACTAATTATTAACTATATTGTTAGATTAAGATATACGTAATCTTGTGTTATCGATAAGTGCACTTTTGTAACATGGGCACTTCCAAATATCACACATACAAATATATATATATATATACCAAAATTGCTTCTTTAAACATATAAGATTTATCGAGAAAAATCTATTCATATTTTATTTATTTATTTTAAATATACACGCCATGCACGGCAACTATCGGCTCGAGACACGGATAAATACGATTATTATATATAAAAAATAATAAATAGGTTAGTTATTGGATTTATATTGCGTAGTAGAGTTTTGCATGGTGTAGGAAATTTAGTAGGTTGGAGAGGATATCATCGGGGATGGTATTAAAGAAGGAGCATGGGAAATTATGTGATAATCTGAGGGAATTAAATTCATAACATTCCGTGAGGATATGGGGAACGGAAAGATTGGCATTATATATGTCGCAGAGTGGAGCCGGTGCCTTGTAATGTTATTGGCGGAATGCTTACCGTTAATATAACCGACGAGAGATTTGACTGCAGATCGAGGAAGAAAGAGTCTGCCCTCATATATATATATATATATAAACTCCTTTTGTTACACAAAAAAAGTCGAGCAGATTTATTTTTTTTTACACTATCTCGAGGTCGGAGAGGTGATTCTGGCCAGAAACCTTTTCTTTATGAATTTTTCTCTTGGGATTATCAAAGCGAAGACCCACTTGCAACTTTATGAATTCCAATCTCCGCCAGATATGAATTTCCTTTCGAATGATTTAAAATATTTAACTAGTACGTTGATTTATTACGTTGTAATTAGCGTTTCAAAGTGCAATTCTTAACGAAGTTTATTTATTCAATTTTTTTTTTCACGACTGGTGACAACAAATTTAATATCTCGGCGTTACAATTCGTCAATGTTGAAACATATTCTTAAATTTATTCAAAAATACACTTAATAATGCGTCTGTATACCGGTAGACGTATTAGATGCGAAGCGGTTATTCTTTACATTACTACCGCCATTGTCCGGGATCAACACGTTATAATCGATGGGGTTAAATATCGTATTGGCGCCGATAGTTTCTGACGTAATTTTCGCACACGATAATAGGGGTATAAGCCCACTTTATGTGATAATATCACGTACAACATTACTGTAGTTTCGGGAAGATTCGGTTTGTCAGCAAACGTTTATTTCTTTATTTTTTTTTTTAAAGTGAGGATGTCCTTACGGCCTACCCAACGTGGTACTGTAATTCCTAACTCATATTTCTACAAACTCGGACAGCTTCTCTAGAAATATCGCTATGTCCGGAAACAGATGTAAATTATCAAGGTGAAGAAGGGACAAAACGTTATAAGGAGGACCATTACAAGACGCGCGCAGTAATTTAAGGTATAGTATGTTATTAAAAAATGGCATTCTCTAAGTTGCATAAGGATTAGGCAGTTCGGCAACAAACAATGCCCAAGCCGCAATCTGCTGATAAGTACCTTTCCGCTTAATGTTTTTAAAAATGTAAAACCGTGGAAATCTAGGAAGAGACGGTAGCAATTGATAGTATCTGGTAAGAGACGACTATTGTATACACTCCGCATACGTCTGTTCCCATAGTTTCTTATGAATGTATGATATCAAATGATGACACTGAAGAGAATACCACACCACTAGAAGACCCACATTTAGTTAATGAATCTACAATTTCATTGCCGAGAATACCGGTTACCCAGAAGAAAGACAATTATACACGAGTTTTCAAGATGGTAAAGTTTCAACCTGATGAATGAAATCAGTGAATCTGACGCCTTCCCCTCGTTTGCAATAGCTTTTAAAATTCTTTGTAAGTCGGTGATAATGGGATAATTACCTGGAAGCTTCGTATCAAATAAAAAAAGGATAAGGAAAGAAATACTATCACACATTCAGCGGTAAATGCGGAATAAAGATTAGATAGTTTGTATGCCCTGAATTTGCGATATACTTGATATTCTTTAGAATTAGTGTTACCGCGTGCATAACGCACACCTCGGCGGTATATATCTTCCTTTTTGCAATCGTTGAATTATGATTTCCACGTATTTAGCACATTTATAGGGGCGATTACAAAATTACCGTTCGTCGATATCCAGTGCATTGGGTTATGTCTGTTTTTACGCAAGGAGTTTCTACTTGAATGAATTTGTCGTCGGATTTCACCTTCGAGAATATTTGGAAGTAATCCCCGTGCCGAAGTAGTTAATTTTGTTTTCCATTTTCCGATTTAATAAAACGGCTTAATAAGAAAAAAAATAGTTTAGTTTAACGGTTTCGTAAAATTATAAAATCTTATATATTTTTTTTTTATAAAATTCGTTAATCTCTTCATTCCGGTTTGTACACTAGAATTAATTAGTTCGTAACGTCTTAAACATTTGCATTTCGAATGTCTGAAACTTGTATAACGAAGTTGCGAAGAAGAAATAAGTAGAGGAGGTAGAGGGAGGTAACTTTTAATTAATTTCTCCACCATTATTAAAGTTTCTCGTCTCAGTTTTTCTGTGTTGGCAGTTGTTTTTTTTTATTATTATTTTTTTTTTTTATCTCGAAATTTAATGTAATGGGATGCTTCCAGATAAGAATGGTCGTCCGGATTTTAAAATACCATCGATGGGGTTTCCTTCCATCGCTTGCGACATTCGGGACTAATTATAACGAACGAGAACCTATATTGGTATATATAAATTAAAAAGAATCGAATATACGTAAATAAAGATTACGTATCCGTATGGAGTATCTCATTCTGGAACTACGGATGATAAGACTATTAACGATAGGTGAAAGTTAAAACTTAATTAAAACGCATTAAATCGCAGTAAAAATATTAAAACAAAACCTACCAACAAAGGCGTTACAATTCGTTATATACACCCTTATACATATGCGCATTTATATATATATAAAATATATATATAAAATATATCATCATTGAGCGCCGTCTTCGTGTCGGAGGTAGGCGACTACTTACCTATATATATTTTGTTGTACTAAGTAGCATACAAGACAATCATAATACAGCGTAGCCTAGATAGGCACACACACACACATCCATGAGAAATGATTGTAACCGCTACAACCCCGTGCTTTTTTGTAGTGTACTATATTATTACTAGCGCGCGCATGGTGTCGTGCGTGATGTTTGCAATTGCCTTCCACATTACGATTATTTATATTTTTATTTTTGTAATGATAATTTTTGCGTCGCCGATCGGCCCAATTCAGTGGTTATAATGAAAATATTCGCAAATCACAGACTAACACTACAGTTTACGAATATTTTCATTATAACCACTGCAGTGGGCTATTTTTATCACACATAAACAGAAAATAACTTTAAAATTTCTGTCTGTCTGTCTATGTTTTTCATTCTGTCGGTCTGTCTGTCCGTTCAGATTTAGCTCAAAAACTGTTGAAGCAATAATGATGAAATTCACGTAACTTATAACCTATATTATCGGATTCGTTTTAAGCTTTATTTCATATTGATATCACAAATATTACAGAAATTAGAATATTTTAGTTTTCAACGGACGAATTACACACATACTTTTTCATATATATATATATATTGCGTTAGGGGCGTGGTCGAAATAACGAAAGAATATATATATATATATATATACCTATATATACGTTATTTGTACATTAACGAAACAAATTATAAACAAAGTTAATCGCTATAAAAATTATTTTATTTACGCAAAGCTTTTCGACAATCACGTCATTTTCAAGCATATACAAAAAATATTACAAGCATATATAAAAAAATTCGTAGCATTTTTTGTATATGCTTGAAAATGACGTGATTGTCGAAAAGCTTTGCGTTAATAAAATAATTTTTTAAGTGATTAATTTTGTTTTTATTTTGTTTCGTTAATTTATAAAATTATTACTCTCCAATACATTAACTATGTGTACTATATTACGTTAGGGGCGTGACCGAAACGTATACTATACTAATGTCCTGTTAAAAGAAAGAGACAGCGATATGGTATTAAAAAAAATAAGTACAGAGGCAAAGCCATTGGTAACTTCTAGTGTATATATATATATATATATATATATATATATATATATCACGATCACGATATCACGATATGCCTATATCAATCCACTGCTGGGTGTACGCAGTCCCCAAACTTTTCCAACGACTCCTATCTTGTGCGGCTCGGATCCAATTGATTCCAGTCCATTTAACAATATCATCTCGCCACCTAGTCATAGGTCTTACTTGCGGACGCCCTGTTCGACTGATTAGTGATAGAATACGCTCTGTGAAGAGTATGACACTATGATGATGAAGTTTATTACCCTTGATTGTATACCACATTGTCCTAGGTGTAAGTGAGATTAGTAATATTACTAGCTTGTCTTGAATCAGAGACTTTGATCATCCGTGAAACATGTACACTAGTGCTTTCAAATTTTTGAATGATAAGATTTGTATCGAATCTCCAACAAGTCCTTGTATATAGTATTCTGTGTAGTTTGCTGGGTGATCACCCTCACGATGCATACATTTAGTCGGTGTATTTGATGATTTTTGATCTTGTTTAGTCTCGTGACTTCATCGCACTTAGCACAGATAAATGCAAAATATGATTTAGTAGGCCCATATGACGCTTATCTAAATATAGGTCTATCCTTATCTCGTATGGTGGTTCCATTTTAATATTTATATAAAGTAAATATCCCCCATTATAGATTTCATCATTATTAGATCAGGGATTCAGATCGACAAGGACCATGGTAAAGGAGTTTCTGTTTTTAGTTTTCGTACATTGATTACATTTTGCGTTACACAACCGGCATCCATTAAAGCTGGCTCGATTTCATCCAAGATATATTGGATATTTTTAATTACTACTCGGTATGTTCTTTCTTATTTTAGTTGATATTTGTCGTCGTGACCTACCTGCTTTTTTAAGACAATTTTTTTTTGTGATAAATTATTAAAGTCTATTTACCCATTCGTCAGTTGTGTCAGTGATAAGTCGAAATTTAAAAAGAAACTACTATTATTACTAATAAAATATCGATTGATAATAATACTAAACCTACCCACACGTGAACTTTTTTTTATGTGATAAGATTGTAGTGCAGAGCACTCACAGAGAATATGGACAACAATTGTAGTTTGTTGACCACAATAGCAGCATGATGAAGCGTCTCTTCGATCGAGTATATGCTTGTGCGCAATGAATGCCCGATGCGGAGCGGGGTAAAAACTACTTCTTCGCGGCGCGATGGTTATATCGACGTTTTCCAGGGAGTTGTGCCTGCTGTAGCTTCTTCGTGGTTGGAGTGTCTATCTACATATCTCCGGGTCGATGCTCTAAATGACCAGTAGCATCGGCTACACGCGAGCTATTCTATATATGAACGCAGGTATAACAAACCGAGGAGCGGTAACACGTTCGATATATGTTCGATGTTAGTTTGTCTCGTCCGAATCGAGAAAAAAGACGTGTGAAATTTTGTCACATTAATTATTACTACAAATCCTGAGATACTTCAAAATATTGTGAATCCTCGTTTCTTGAATTTTTTCAGAGTTTACGTATATAAGATGAGCTACCTACAGAGACTGATAATTTAGAATAGTTACAAACATATGCAATATTCAGTAAAATCTATGCTATCGAGATTCCTTTTCTAGTTTAAATACCTATTATACACTATATGAAAAATAACGATAAATTATATTTGTGAATATTATATATATATATGTACAGAAAGATTAGATCGTTGGAAGATTGGTAATTTGAATTTCTATCATAATCAAAAAATGTTTGAAATTTTGAGTTGTCTTAAAAGTATCGTTTTGCTCGTCGTATATAGAGAAGGAAAGATAAAATTATTCTCGGTACTGAAGAGTTCAAACTGAAGGAAAAATTGCAACTTAAAGGTTAAAACGAAGGAATATGGTCGAACCCCGGGATCGTAAAACTCTTTTCTGTCATTGAGTTGCTAGTCTATACGTACATATACATATATTTTTTTATATATATTTTTTATACATATGTATCATTGTACACTTTTAACTGGGGAGCTCTAAGAAAAAAAAATCCAATTTTTAAATTTCTTTTCCAATTTTTCTTTTTCTTTTTCTTGGTGGATGGAAGTTGACAATAGCGAAATTATGCAATTTTCTTTTGAACGTCGTTCATTATACCAAGATAATATTGTTTTTTGTTAGCCAGTTTCCGTCCACCGTAATCGGATTAAATCAAAAAAATTTTAAATAAATTCTTCGATTTAAAAATTTGAGAATTTTTCACCGTACTATTTCAATTAATATAGAACCGTCTTACCGGCATCGTTAAAATTTAAATTTAAAATTAAGAAAAAGAGAAATTTTACCAGAGCACCGAACGGAAAATATAGTGGACGGGAAATTACCATCGTGCTCTTCCCAAGAGAATTAACACGAACTCCGTTAATCTGACTAGAAACCACAACCGGGCTCGGGTTGTGAAGTGGCGACCGGTTATTTATAAAAAGGTCCCGGAACATGGAAAATAATGGACTGGGAAGATTTATGTATTTTAACCAGACTGTTGGTTCCTGGTATGTTAGAGACCTTAATGTACATTAATAGATGGTATATGTTAAACACGCTTCAAGAATTGGGTCATTTCACAATCAATGACAATATGAAGGATCTAGCGTATGGAGTAGCAATAATTATTGACGAGAGTTTAAATTACTTAGTGACCAGATACAACACCCTAGCTTCATACAAAAAAAAAATAACCATTTTATAACAATTTATATTTAAAAGATCAAAAATATAAAATGAAAAAATATTAATCTAAGATTTCAATTCACAAAAAACAGCAAAATGAAGAACAGTATTTCAGATTGTTTTATTAATGCTATTCTTCATTTGCTGATTTTTCTGAATTGTAATCATGAATTAATATTTTTTCATTTTATATGTATATATATATATATTTTAATGTTCACTTGATAATGGCCTAACAGCCGAAAAGCTTTGTGATTTTTCATCAAGAAAAATTTTATTATTTTACTACGAAAATGTCTCTTAAATATCTAACTATATTTCATTATGAATAGTTTCGAATTTAAGTGTTGTTAGAAAACCAACATATAAGTATTGTCGTATGATGGTTTGAACTTGGTTACTAGACAGGATACTTTATTTATTTAGCGTATTACTTCGGTTCTACGAGTGTGTGAATATGTTCTTACGATCGTTAAGTTAAAATTACTTTCTTAAAGAGTGAGAAAAATTTGAGATATATATATATGTATATATAAAATGGAATATAGGAGGTGGCAGAAAATATCATCATTAATAATGACGACGGTGAAGGTTCGTTTTCCAAGAGAAAGACAAGTTTAATGGGTATGTATTTATCGGGTGTGGTATTGTAGAATTCGTAAATCAAAGTTTGTTGAACCAACTTATAATAGGAAAACATTTAAAATTGGGCTATTGTTTAAATTCTTTGTGTTCGATGTTCCAACTAAAAACCATTATGAGTCTACAGTAGACCATACGTACTTTTATATGCCTCTTTCTTTCCTGTCTCTCTCGTACTATGTATATATATATATATATATATATATATATATATATATATATATATATATGTATATATACGTACGTGTATATATACATACATACATATGTATATATATACATACGTTTTGTGTTTATACGTTTGCTTCGAGTACTAATATTATCGCTGGCATATTGATGTTAACGTTAAATAATGGAATGCAATTTATGATAAGTACATGTTATATATTGGATACATGTTATATATTGGACACGAGAATTTTTCTCTTTTCCTCGCAATATGTGCATAAACCAATATTTAATATTTTATTATAAATAAATTATACGCTCCAATAAAAACAGTAATGACAATAATAATTTTCAAATTCTAAATTTTAAATTTATTTCAAAATTACAATTCTATATTGTAAAATTTCCATAAAAAACGAAGCAGTTAATGTAACATTCGACTATACATCTGCACGAGCGTCGATGACTAAAATTTATAACCACTTCTTTTAAAATAAACATAACCTTAACTTAAGGAAATACATCTTTTAAGTAATAAATGATTAAATATATATATATATATATATATATATATATATATATATATATATATATATGTATATATAAAATGTCACGCTAACTTGTGCGCAGTCCTTATATATACATAAATAGATTAATACCATCCCCGATATAAGGAACATGCAAAATATACCTATATAATGTATATGTTAAAATATGTATAATCACGATCAAAAGCAATAAAACACGAAATATAAAATATAATAAATAAACAAAATGGCGATCACTTATATTCAGTCTGCTTACGATGTTATCAACGGACGAAACTTATTTTAATCAAGCCCGAACAAATCGGAACAATGAGTGAATATTGATTATTAAATAAAATAATAAATGACAGAAACAGTAATTCAGGCATTTTACTGTATATCAGTTCGACTACTTTTATTGAAATGTATATAATGAGTAAACACATGCTTAACTAAATACTTAAAATCGTGTAATATATATCGCGCACAATTATTTAAATATTCATATATTTTTATTATTTAATAATATATATTTTTTTTCAAATTCAAATTTTTTCAAGTTTCTGTTTAATCCAAAGTAATTTAGATAGATAAAATGAAACTCCTATGCGCAATAATGCGTACAACTCTGCCTTCTTATTCGTGATTTATTTATAAATGAAATTTTCGTTCTACCCGTACCGCTTGATATTGTCCTACTGCTACGGAATGAAATTTAAAATTTACTAGAGTTTTTCT
This sequence comes from Coronaproctus castanopsis, assembly GCA_032883995.1. Taxonomy (NCBI): domain Eukaryota; kingdom Metazoa; phylum Arthropoda; class Insecta; order Hemiptera; family Monophlebidae; genus Coronaproctus; species Coronaproctus castanopsis. The sequence goes on from CM065052.1 coordinate 198,974,437, forward strand.
GCACGTAAATCGAGTTTTACTTCAGCGTGATTCGCTACTTTTTTAACGATTTCCCCAGTGTCTTCATTCGTTGCCTGGGGTACGGTACTGATAATTAAATTATCGACTCGCGAGTACTGTATCAATTCCGAAATCATGGATTTCAGTTCCGACAGTTCAGTTTTTAAATTTTTATTTTCGTTGATTGGGGAATCCACTTTCTCCACTGTTTGTTAAATTTTTTTTTTCACCCAGAAGATTGCAAGTTACTGAATATTTGGTTCAGCTTTGTTAATCCGGAGTCCTCCAGACAAGAAGTGTCAGAGTTAGATGATTCAATTAAAGTCTTCCGATATTTACGGCATGCCCCGCACACTCATAAGGCTTTTTTAGCTTCTAGCTTTGCCTTAATAAGTCTTTGACAATCAAATTGTTTTGTTTCATTTCACAAAGTCGCCGTAAGATTTTGTTGCACATTGTACAATTCACCGTGGTATCGTTAAATGCAAATGTGACTTACATAACGACAGATAGCGCTTACCTTAATAAATTATATTTATAACAAAATATTCTATATGTAATAAAATTGTATTTCTAATCAGGCAAAGCTGATTATTTATAAATAATAATAATAATAAGAAGAAGAAACTGATGTTATAAAGTGAGAAGTAAATCGAAATGTGATATAAATCGATTAGCGATGTATTTTAAAATTTAGCTACTGTTCACGAGGATAGACTTCAAAAATATATTCAGCTTCTTGATACTTAAACGTTTTAAAATACAAGACCTCGTAACCACCGATAATGTTAAATTTTCGTCATCAAAATAGACAATGCAATGTTGTAGGCAACGAGAAACCATTAAATTTCTCATGTACATAATATGATAAAACGAAGAAATAAATATGTGATTTTGCCTGGCGATTCAGCTAGCAACTGGCGCTATCGGTATTTCAGGGATGAAAGTGTGAAAGTGGCGACCCGATGCATGATGTTAGAAATTAGGCATCATGTGGAAAATATGCGACTAGTTACAACAAAAAATAATCAGAAATCAAATGCGACAAATATAAATATAAAAAGAATAGCGACATGGAATAACAAGAACCTTATTAGAAGCCGGGAAAATCAACAATGCAGTACTAGAAATGGAAATACTGAATATTTAGGAATATGTGAAACGCATTGAACTGGAAGGGGGGAAATAGAGATGGAAAAAGCCACCTTTATTACTCAGGTGGAGATAACGAAAGAAATGAACATAGAAATGGTGTAGGGATACTAGTCAGAAATAAAGTTGAAAAATATGTTAAAAATTTTCTAGCCCTCCCAGATAGTAGGATGGTAATACAGGTTGCAGCTAAACCGTTCGATATTAATATGATGCAATTATATATGCCGACGACGAATACAACAGAAGAGAAGATTGAAGAATGTTATGATCAGATAGAAATAATTCAAGAAACAGGATATCACATTGGTGATGGGAGATTTTAATGCTAAAGTAGGAGGAGGAAGAGTTGGTAACATAGTAGGAGACTACGGTTTAGGACAAAGAAATGAAAGGGGTGATCGACTAATACAATTCTGCCAGGATCAAAATTTAGTGATCTGCAGTACATGGTACAAGCAGCCATCATGGCAGTTATATACATGGAGATCTCCAAAAGATACAAAGCAACATACAGTTAGAAATCAAATAGATTACATATTGCTCAATACGAGATTCAGGAATGGAGTGACAAATGTAAAAACATATCCAAGCGCAGATAAAATGGTTAAATGATGAAAACTTGAAGAGTATGCTACAACTATATAACAAGATCTACAGTACAGGTAGCCTTTCAAAAGATTGGTTGAAATCCATCTTTATTCCAATAACGAAAAACACCAGGACCAAGAAGTGCCAAGAGTATCGGTTAATAAGCCTGATGAGTAACGCAGTGAAAATTCTTTTGAAAATTATATACAACAAAATGTATATGAAAATAAATCAGGAAATTCGAAATACGCAATTTGGATTCAGAAACAGTTGTGGAACAAGAGAGGTACTGTTTGCAATACAAGTATTAATTCAAAAATATATAGACCGACAGCAATCAGTGTGTATGCGTGTTTCATTTATTTCTAAAAGTCTTTCGATAATGTTAAACATAATAAACTATTAGACTTACAAGAATATATTTAGATGGCGACGATATAAAAATAATTAAGAATATGGAACCAATCGGATCGAGTGAAAATTAATCAACACCTTACAGACGATCTAGAAATTAGGAAAGCAGTCCGACAGGCATGTATACTTTCACCGCTATTGTTTAATTTTTATTCGGAGCAGATCTGAAAATGAGCACTAGATCAGGTTAAAAAAAAAGGAATAAAAATAAATGGTATGATAATAAATAATATAAGATACGCTGATGATGCTGTGTTATTAGCAACAAGTATAGAAGACCTGCAGTAATTGTTAGATAACATAAATGATACGTGCGGGGAATATATAAACAATATGGAAACTAAAATAATGAGTATAAACAATAAGGGAATAACTGCAAAGCATGTATTAGTAAATACACATCCAATACAATGGGTTAATGAATAAAGTACTTGGGAAACTGGATAAATAATAAATGGGACCCGGACTACACTATTAAAACTCGAATCGAAGCAGCAAGAAGTGCGTTCCAAAGAGTACGAAATTTAGTGTGTAATAGGGAGCTGCCGCTACCAACAATATGGAGAATAATTAAATGCTATGTACTTCCGGTACTAATGAACGGGGTGGAAACTTGGATATTAAATGTAGCATCGATAAACAGATTACAAGCTTTTGAAATGTGGTTGTACAGAAGAATATTAAAAATACCATGAATAGATAAAGTTATACCAATAAAGAAGTAATGTGCAGGATGAAAAAGTAAAGAGGATTGATTACTATAGTAAAACGAAGAATAACTACGTACCTAGGTCATATAATAAGAAGTAATAAATACGAGCTATTACAAATTATCTTCCAAGGAAACATTGAAGGGAAACCGTGCCGAGGAAGAAGATGAACACATTGGTCGAAAAATATACAAGATTGGGTGAATATCGGGCAGGCTTCAGATATCATACGGATAGACAGCAATTGAGATTACGACCGCTAACCATCTTAGAGGAGAAGGCACTTGGAGAAGAAAATAGACAACCAACATAATTCTATATAACATTTTATAAACAACAAAAAATGTATTTAAAGTCGCTAAATTTTATATAAAAAGATCAGACAAATCTTTTCGGCTATTAAGTCATTTTCAAGTGTACATAAATAAAACAAAATATTAATGGTAATAAATAAAATGTAAGAAAATACTTAATCTGGATGGACAATATCACAAACAAAAATAATGTGAAATAACAGATTTGATTATAAACTAACCTGATGGTGAATGTTAGGCTGATTGCGTTGTTTACCACGTTCACCATTGTGTTATTTTATAATCAAATCTGTTATTTCATATTACAATTCTTTGTAATATTGTACATCTATAGTATGTAAGTATTTTCTTACATTCTGTTTTTTATTATCATTTTTTTAAAGCATTGCGATCTTTTTATATATAAAATTTAGTGATTTGTACATCACCTTAGCGTGTACAGTGAATTAATACTTCCGTTTTCATCTTATCGTTATTTCTCCTTCCCCTTTATTAATAATGATCTAGTGTTATATATATTAAATTCTTTTAAAACTTTTAAAGTTGCTGCTCCGCTTTAAATCGACACAACATTCTCTTTACATCCTACATTTGTGATAACTGATCAGAATTTCTTCATTTGTCCCTTATAACCGGCTGTTTCTATAAAGCTAATTTTTTAAAATCTCTTATTGAAGCGAGTGGGTGTTAGAATATATACAATTTAGTGAACAATTAACATACCTTATTAATGCGTAATATTTATTTATATGGAAATTAAGAGAAAAATACCGCAGACATACATAAGGTAAAAGAACCTGACCTGATATTTGTAAAAATTGTTCATTTACTGTAAAAATGCGCTATAGTTGTTTGGTGTAAATTCTTCATCTCCTGCGTTTGAACAAAATCTGCACAGTTATCTAATGATGCCGTAGGAGCACCTTCATTATTCTGTTGCATAAAATACCGCCGGAGCTTTTCAATATATTTTTTCGCCTCTGAAGTAGACACAGGAAGTAAGGAAATGTCATCCGTGTCATCATCACTTTCCGATTCTTGTATTTGTTTCTTCTTTGTGATATTTTCCATAATTTCGTTATCCAAATCTTCAATATTATTGTCACAGCATGGCAGATTGGCGTCAATATCTGAAAATTGTTCATAGTTGGTCACACGTAGTAATTCATTCGGCGTTTCATTACTTTCCGTTTCAACAGTTTCATAATCGGGCTCCTTGAAACCACAATGAGCAAAGCAGTTCTGAATTGTCATAAAAGTGACTTTTCTCCAGCTATCAGCAACAAATTGTATAGCCTGCAGTATTGTTATTGTGGAACGGATATCTTTTGCCATTGTAGAAACTGTTACCAGGTCGTCTTCAATAGCTTCTAAGATATGCTGCGTCAATATCTTCCTATATTGCACTTTTAAATTTTTTATTATAACGGGACACGATTTCCCAATTAGATCTGACTGCGTCTCTTCAGTCGTTGGAATTGCACGCCGTTACGTAGAACATTGACTGCTAGTGTATTTATGTGGGTTTGTCGATGTAAGTATCTTCCAGCGCAGCTTTTGACTACCTCTTTAACAGACGGTATACGGAGATCCTTGTGTATGTCATCATTGCGGACATACCATGGCGCTGACACGATATTCCGCAATACTGAGATTGAAATTTTTGTACTATGTCTAAGTTAGAGTTGCTCGTTGTACCCCAAATCTGGATACCATATGACCAGATTGGGTTCAAGACTGTTTTATATAGTAATACTTTATTTTCATACGACAGTGTTGAATATTTGCCCATCAGCCAATAAATATTTCGGTATGTAATGCTGAGCTGTTTACGTTTAGCAATAACATGATTTTTCCAAGTAAGCCGTTTATCAAGGTGTAATCCAAGATATTTTACGTTACACGATTCGGAAATTGATTTTCCATTTAGCTTAATCGGTAAATTTTTGCTTTCATTTAAAGTAAATAAAACTTGCTTGCATTTTGATTTGTTAATATTGAATTTCCACAGTCTAAACCACTTTTCTACGTGTAGTAGATGGTTTTGAAATTGTTCGGCCGCTAAATTATTATCACGATGAGTCGAGAGTATAGCGGTGTCATCGGCAAATATAGCTGTGTCTGTATTTTCGTTAACTGGAAAGTTGTACGTATAGAGCTGGTACAGTGTTGGTCCGAGTACACTGCCTTGTGAATGAATTCGTGAGTAATTCTCGTTAACATTAACATGGAAATATCTTTCTGTTAGGTATGACTTCATTAGCTGGTAGTACTCGTGAGGTAATTTAAGTTTTAATTTGTACAATAGGCCAACGTGCCAGACTTTATCAAAGGCCTTTTCCGTACGAAGGATTGCGTTAAAAATGAGTCTTATTAAAGTAACAGTTTTCCTCGGTAATTTTTTTAGAATTTTTGCAGTTATCAAATCGTGTCCGGCAGCTTTCTTTATATCAAGTTGTTTTAATTGTGCATTTATTTCCATAGGCGATGTTAATTTAATGGGGAGTGACATCTGCAATGGTGTTTCTAGATATTCCATTAATTTCTTTTTATGAATAGAATTTTCATTTTTGTGTGGTTCAAAAATTCCTGCTAGGTATTCGGCAAAGACATCCGCTTTTTCTTGTTCAGTTCGTGCCCATTCTTTGTTTTTCATTCTTTTAGGGGGGACACTGATAGATGTGATCTGCTTTTATATTTTTTATAGCCCTCCACAAGTTGTAATCAGTTGTTTTAGTCGGAGTTAGATTTTCTATATACTCTCGAAATGTTTCGTTTTTTAGTTCTAGAAGTTTTTTTTTTAATTGTCTAGCTGCTCTATTTAAAATAGTTTTATTAACGGGATTTCTATCGATCTGCCAAATTCTTCTCAATTTTCTTTTCTCCGAGATCATCTTCTTTATTACTTTCGGATGTTTTCTTATAATCATTTTATCTTCATTTACAGGCGTGGCTAAGTACGCAGACTTCTCAATGCACTTAGTAAGGTTTCCTACAGCTATTTCTATATCTGTTCGTGTTTTCAACGGCACTTTCAAGTTTATTCCGCTTTCTACAAACTCTTGGAATGCTGTCCAATCGGTGTTCTTGTTAGATAGTACTGGTTTTGTTGCTATTTGTATTGTACTGGAACTTATGTTTAAAATTTTTGGTGAATGATCGGAGGTAGCATCCAGAGAGGATTCGATTAATGTGTGGTTTTTATATTTCCGGAATCTCTCTGTAATTCTATATACCAGTCTTCTAACCATTTTGAAAAAATAGTAGCAGTCATCCATGCATTTTTGTTTGCGTAATATGTTACTGGAAGACTACTTACATTGAGATTTTTAAAGCAACGTGGCTTTTTAGTTTTACCAATAACTAAAAGTTTTTTTTTGCCACTTCCAGTTGCATTGCAACAACATAGCACAGTGATACGATCCATAGCTTTTTTCGAACCAATAAGTTATTCGTGTTTGTACACTAATGACTCATCTGGAGTGGCTCGATAAAATAAACCAGTTTCATCCGCATTATAAATGTCATTCAGGCTGCAACTTTGAAGGAATTTGGAAATTTTGCTTGAACTCCATTGTTCAGCTCCTGTCAAATCAGCGCTTGCCTTTTCTCCATGAGTTTTTTTGAATTGGATATCGTGTCTCCTTTTCCACCGAGCAAGCCAACCATCCGTAGCTGTAAAGTTTTCATAACCCATTTTTTTCACAAACTCTTCAGATTTTAATTTCAACATTGGCCCACTGACATGAACACCTCGTTGTGTTACTGTGCTAAACCATAAATTAAGAGCTTCATCAACCTCTGGGTTTTTACCTTCTCTTTTCCGTTTCCTTTCCACCACCTGACTGCCCTTTTCAGTAGTACCCCATTTTTTACGTAAGTTCCGTTCATCTGTTTTTAAACGGGAGATGGTGTTTTTGGAGACGCCCATGATTTTTGCTAACTCCCGAATAGGCATATTGGGAGGTTGAATTTCGATTTTGTCTAAAATAGAAATTTTTTCCTTTAATGATAAACATTTACGCGACATTTTATTCATACAAAAAATTCACCAGAACTAAAAAAAAGAAAAGAAAATTTCCTAAGGAAAAAAATAAAACTGCACGACGCGCTACAATTTTTGCAGAACTAAACTAGTAAGAACATAATGAGCTATCGGAGAGAGCATAATTAATAAAGGAACAGAGCAAAAAACAGTATAGCGTCAATGAGAGAATGTCAACCCAAGGACATCTCAAACAAAACGAAGAAAAAACAAAAATGTTCACGTAAACAAAAAACGAATTGTAAAAATGACTAAAATATTTTAGTCATTTTTATTCAATTTTTGTTTATGTAAACATTTTCGTTTTACAACTGGAAGTGTGTCATTTTATAACTCGGCTCGCGTATCGCCCGTCTCACTATTTATTGCCTTGAAAGTCTATTAACCTTTGTCCCTTATAACCGACGCGTTGCACCACTAAAGCGAACTAAAACAACCTTCATTTCATACATTTGTTTCGGGGTTATCACGTGGGAGCAGCTTTTGTAATTCCTTCCTTCGACATAGTTAAAAAATTTATCCTTATGCGAGTTTCTTCCGTTTTTATAGTAGAGTCTGTGGATATTTTTCAAGTTTTGAAATCCGATATCTCAAAAGGTCATAATTTTTTTAAGATTCTAAATGTTGTCTCTCTGTTTTAAAGTTCTCACATTAAAATCCTTATTCCTCTCCCCTAATAATTAAACATCGTAAACATATTGCACTTTTACATGATGCCGGTATCTCTGTTGTGGATTCCTGGTCACGCTGGCATTAGAAGGAATTTATTTGACGATCATTATTCTAAATATACAACATACTTTTATTGTTTACACACCTTGCATTGATCTTCTGTCTATCATTAAGACAGCGCATAAAGAATACTGGATACTTGGAATAATCCTTATAATGTTACACCATATAAACTGTTTCAACCTGATCTTCCTTGTCTACCCTGATTCTATGATATTGAAATACGAAGCAGGTCTGCTCCGTGGTTTTATTGTCGCTTTATGTAAACTTCGCGTTGGAAAAAATCGTCTATCGGCTACGCTTTTTCAAATGCCCATTTACTCGCTTCTCCGTTCTGTTCACATTCTTCAGATATCCACTCTATCGTTGACGCAAATCACATTTTTCTGGAATGTTCATACTACCGCTTATCTCGTGACACCTTTTATAATCACCTCATATCTCTACACGTTCCTTTTTCTGTCAATATACCTTTCTTACTTTCTACACGTAATATATATACATATCTATTTATGTAGGTTTATTGTTAATTGTGTAACATACTCATAAAGTGGCGTTGCCAGGAGGTGGTTTTTGTAGATTGACCCCTTCCCTTGGAATCAATCCGATAATAAGAAAATATATACTCGTTGTTAAATGCAGTTTTGCATTTTTTAAAACTATTATTTTTTTATTTTTATTTATTTTATTTAAATTTCGTTGTTTTTGAAGTAAATAAATAGTTTTGTAATATATAGGAGGTACTAGAAGAATTTTGCAGAAAAACATGAAGAATATATTTTAAATTTTAAATTTAATGAAGTATTACTATGTATTATTCCTTCAAAAAATATAAAATCATTATTTATCGTTTATTTTTTCGCGGAATTTATTGTAACCATCTCCCTTTGTCCTCAATAGCATACTATTAGTGTGTTCCAGTGACGTTAAATATTTCTGCCGTCTATTGCTTCTAATAGAATTACATATTCGACGTCTAATAATTATAAACAGAACTCTGATGAGTTAGAAGGCTCCGTTTAACCTATTTGAGTTTTTGTTATTTATTTAAAGTTCAATTTAACTTCGGTTTACTGTTATAATTTAGTTTTGTTTAAACCCCCCTCTTCAACCAAGTCTGGCTACGCCACTGTACTCGTATAGTTAAAATTAAGTAGTTCGATGGATAAACTGCTGTGGAAGTCCCTTAAAAAAAAGAGAAAAACTACTTTTTGTTATTTATTTTTAAAATCACTACGTTAGTTCGAATTAGCGTTTTTATAATTAGCAATTAACTTTAATTAAGACCGTGCTACCGTTTAAAAGCAAAAAATAACCGTTATTTTCAGAGAGGTCGGCTTTAATACTTTTTTAAAATTGATTTTATCCGAATTTTTTGCCTCGGGAAATTAAAAAAAAAAAATATATTAAATTAATTACATTTTAAAATTATCGAAATTCGCCTCTCGACATTTTAAAATCGGAGTTCTACATCGAAGTATATTAAACATTTACCTTATCCGGGGGAAGTTGTACTGTATAAAATATTGTTCGCTTATTAGTGTCAAAAGTTTTCGTTTCATTAGGGCCGGAAAATTCACTTCGTTAAGTAAACAGACTACTACTCCATCGTTATATTACGAATTTGCGCATGCGCGAAACACGAAATTCGGGGTGACAAGAAGTATCGTATATCGTCAAGCCGTATTAAATATATTCGGGATTTACTATCACGTCGATGGTTAAATTATCTTCGGGATAAAAGTTTTTCTCTTCTCTTCGAATTTCATCATCCGCGTGAAAACCACAACCTTTTTCTTCTTCCTTTGTTCCCGGTATTTCTCTTCAGAGTTGCGCTTTTCTTTCTGCTATTGTGTTTTAAATTTTGTTTCAAATTCTATTCTGTTATCATTCGTTGCATTATCTATTTGCATTTCATCGAGATCCTTCGTCATTCGAGAACCACCTGTGGCTGGTTTTAAACTTATCAAAATGATAAAATTTCGTTAGCCTGTTATTACTCGATAAAATTTCGTTAGCCTGTTATAACTCATTCTGTGAATACGCGCTTAAAACGACAACATTTTTTTCCTGATAACGTCAGATAGCTTTTCTATTTTTGCTGCGATTTTTTTATATAATCTTTTTTTCCTTCCTTTTTTTTTTAAAAATATTTTCCAATGTCATTCAGCTTTAAGCATTCCGTTGCATATAAACACTTTGGTTTGACTGTATTATAATGTCCGCCGACTTTGGCATTTATCGATATTAATTTTTTTGTCGTATTCCATCTGAATAACCTTAAAAACGTATCTGAAACTTCTTATTTTATCGATATTCCCGTATTTCGTGCTCCTGTGAAGTAGACGAAATTCCGATGTTTGTCACATATTCTGTTCTCTCAAAAACGAAATCTATAGAGCAGTTTTTCATGCTACTTCTTTTATTACCTCACACGTTAAATCGTCCTAGTAAATTGCTGAGTCATGTGCGAACGCGATCTCCCTTGTATCCCGAACGTATCTTTTTATTTATATTTTCCGATTCCAGTAATTTTCCTCATTCTCTTATGATTCTTTCTACGACGTAATCGAACAATATCCTTGCCGTACATACGCCTGTTTTAATATCGAAAGATTCGGAAGTAAGAGTGTCTATAACTTTTATTAGCTCCGTAAATTGCTCCCGGTTATTCACTTTACGAGAATTCATAAATTGTAACAGGAACTTATGACTCATGTACGTACCGTATTGCGTGTGGCTCTTACCTAAACCGAATTGTACACTTTTAAGAAATAAAACATTCTGTATAACAGTAATTGAAAAATATAGATTATTTTATTCCTCTAAAACTATCGAGTATATTTACGTTTTCGTACGTGTTAAGTCGTCGGAATAGTCTAGTGGCTAAGAGCACGGACTTTTATACGGTAGGTATCGGGTTCGAATACGACACAAAAATATCATCATTAGAAAATAAAATTAAAAAAAGAAAAAAAAAATGACTATCGCAAACCACCATGCGCAACACAACGTGCGCGCTAGTAATAATATAGCACACTACAAAAATACGCATTGTGTTGTGACAACAAAACGACTACAGTTCTCCCGTGTGTGTGTGTGTATGTGTGTTTGTCATATTATAACTGCTTTGTACGCTACTTACACTATAAAAATATGTATATAGGTGAAGTAGTCGCGTTAATTGCCCACCAACCTAACGGTTGAGGATAAATGATGACTATGACATTGAGTATATCGTCAATACAATTAACGATAAGTAATCAACCTTGTTGGAATATGTCACGATTTACTAAGCAATTTGAGCCATCTGCCTTTATTGTAAGTTTCATTAACAATGAAGCTTTTCCCCTTGCTCGAATTCCGTTCGACTATCTTTAAATTACGACTAGGTTTTTTTACACGGCTTTTTATGGATGAACAGCGCCTCCAGTCCATTTGTACGGACCGCACGACCGAAAAACCGACCAATTTTTATCATTACTTCTATTAATAGACGTTTTGGTCCTCCACCAAACTCAATTAGTCGGTGGTCATCTTGGCTGTCTATATTTGCCTCCAGCGCCATAACTCGTTATATACTTTAATAATATATAAAAGTAAAACGGTCTATCGGGATACAAATAAGTAATTCTGTGAAATAAGAGCATAATCGGATATCCCCCACTTTGGTGAAAATCGCGAATGCTCACGTGGGTGTGACAATTACGGGGAGCACCGTGCGTTATTCGCAATAGCCTTCGATTAATAAATACACCCCTGAAATAGTAGCCAATAGCGAGAGTTAAAAAATTTCTAGTGTACAAATCAGGAAGTATCGAAATTATTTAATCTCCGAGATTATAGAATTCTAATACGAACGATGTAGAAGCGATTTATTAAATTCCTCTAGCGATTAGAAAAGAGTTGAGAAATTAAAATTAGCTAAACGACCTGGAAATGTTATCTGGGAAAGCGATAATAATTCTACGCGCGTTAGATATCGTCGAAATGAAAATTTTATTGCATGCCGGAAAAACGACTGATAGAAGAGAAATGGTTAGGTAAAGACGACGACAAGGCAATATGTAAAGGTGTATATATATATGTGCGTACATATACATTGTAAATGGAAATTTAAATTTTCCACCGACTAGATTTTACTATAGTCTATGGTATGGAAAATTGAATCGTAGAAATATCGCTACATTTAGCGGCCTCTCGGAAAATCGCGGTGATGACGTAATTGGAATGAAACTTTAAAATCGTCCAGAGAATCTGCTCGTATACGTTTATATTTTGCGTGTGCGACTGTCGTTTAATAATGTCTACAGTTTGTGTTTGTAATTGTGTACCTTTAAAACGGATCGTCGCGAAGACTCGAAATCCCTCGCGAATATAATTTGTAACTTAACGACGGAATAACGTTCTGAAAGCCGAGCAAAATGTGCTACTACAAAAACCGCAACATATAACGAAAGGATACACGCAGAATGAAAAAACCAAGAATTAAACATTCAAAGGATGATAGCCAACCTCGGATTATTTTGTTTATAGATTTGAAAGCTATTCTCATCGGCGCTCCATTAAATTCACACACATGCACCACAATCGCGTCATAAAATAAGGATTAAAAACAGACTAATTTTTTATTACTTCGAAATTTCGTATAATAACAATTGACTACGTCATTAACGTTAGACCATTAAATTACGAGCACTATAATCGGACAATTAAGCCCTTGCATGGGCTCCGTACTAATAAATAAATAAACAATAAATTAATACATAAAAAATAAATAAATACATAAATAACAAATAAATAAATAAATAAACAACAAATAAGTAAATAAATTCTGTATTTTTTTTTTTTAAATTCTGTATTACTTAATATCAAAATCATAGCTGAACAGAATTTTGTTAAACTCAAACGTGCGGTGATAATAGTTACCGGAAATCTAGCAAATCTGTAAATAACACGCACTGTAGGATTCCATCGCTTGGATCGGGTACTAGCATAGCCTACACCAAAAGTGAGAAAGCTGAAATGCTGGCTCAAACGGTGATTACGTGTCTGTAAAAAAATTTACAATTATATGTCGACTAGAATATGGAAAATAGAGAGGATAACGCCACAGCCGGAACACCGTGGAGTCAAAGTTTTATTAGATATGCACGAGTGAGACGTGTATTACCCACGCGCGATCTGGTGATGACCACATATCGTCTCTGCAGCTTGGAAGTGAAGTCATTTAAGGATCGATCGAATGTTCGATTTGACGTAGTACGTCAGCTGCCATTTCTTTTCCCATAATACAAGAAGGTCATTCATGATGCATTTCTTGAAGTCAGACGCTGGAACTGTAACACCCAGAACCGACAAGAATGTAGTAGCTTCTCTAATCGCTTTGTAAGCTAGTTCATTTCCATGAACAGCACGAGCTATGTCGCTTTCTGACTCAACCCCGCCCATACCAGTTTCATCAGTTTTTTGGCTATAGGGTGCTGATCATGGTTGAAAACGTTGCGCGGAGTGCTAGAAGAGTGTTAGAACATGTAGTTGAAGATTTATCAACATAGAACAAAGGATTCCATAGCGAGAAATGACGGAGAATGTCCTTGGTAGCGAATTTCGAATGATGATTGTTCCATTTCTGACAATTGAGCAGCCAGCAAATCAATTGAACACATATGCGTCAGTGTAAAACATGGTTTCACATGAACGTGACATAATTTCTTTCTTGATTTTTTCGTTGAGCAGGTTTTCTCTCCATACTCTGTGGATTGCGAAATCTGGCCGAATCGTGTTGTCTTTCCACGTGAACAACATTGCGGTGTTATGAGTGATTGACTGTGGATTTGACGAAGTTATTGCCTTTAAGATGTTAAAGAAAGCCAAACCTGATTGTTTTACTTAAAAGGAGCTGGATTGGGTAAAAACAGATAAGGAATCGAAAAGTCGGAAGCTTTAGACTGCAGTACAAAACTGGCTAGGAGAAACCAACGACGATAACCAGGAGACCATTCTGATGAGTCGAATTGTAGGCTATCGATCGGTGTGGTGCGAAATGCTCCAGTCGCCGAACGTGAATTATGGATAATATTGATGGTTTTAAGGGATATATTGCCGCTCTATAATCGGTTATCGATCGGATCAAATAAGGATAAATTCGTAACAAGAAGAATTTTTAACAGTTTTTTTTTTTTTAACGTAGTACATGGGGCTTCGTGTCAATTTTGGGTCTATAATCAATCCAAGGTAGCAGACTGTCAACTTATTAGGAAGCGTCTTAACCGGAAGAGAGATACACATTTCACGTTGACATTTATGAACTAAAAGCGCATTTATTGCTCGAGAATAATAATAATAATAATATCATCGTTATTAGTTGCCGTATTTCGGTAATAATTCTTCTCTACGCGCCATCGTAACCGTACCCTACTTTTTTTTTGGGTTCCCCTAAAAGAAGAAAAAAAAACGTTAAAAGTTTTAACGAAAATCCGGTGGTCGTAAATATATGTCGTCGTTTAAACTTTTCGTTATAAACTTTGTCGAAATAACGAATCGATTATGTTTTTCTCTCAGTTCGAACAAATATTTATAAAATTTAAAATACAAAAATCGCATCAATCGTCTTCGTTGATGAAATAAAAAGAATTAATGGACGATTTTGGTGGGTAGTTAAATTTTAAAATGAAATTACGAGTAGTCATCGGTAACTATTTATTTTTTTTATACCGAATTGTGTTGTTTTTATTTTTAAACAAATTTCAAAAAGTTAATCAGTTAACGATATATATATATATACTCATATAGCTGACCCGGCGAACTTCGTACCAATATCAATGAATATGGTGTTACCCGTTAGCTAAACTTAATTTAGGATTTAATCCTTTCACGTCCACGTGTAGACTACACAACGTTAAATTATTTTCGTTGGTGCTTTAGACGATCGAACGTGTTTTAATTAAAATATTTTCAAAGTAGATTTTACGGCGTATCCAAAAAGTAATACAATGGGCATATGCGATTAGTAAATTATTGAATAAGTCATTTATAACAAATTTTAATCGATAACATTGGGCATACAGTTTGCGTGTGTGTGATATTTGAGCTAGAAAATAGTAACGTATAAATTATACACTGGGCATGAAAGGGTTAAAACGTTTTCCCAGAATACTCTCGATATATGCTGCGAATAGAATTGAAATGTCAAAACAACGTCACGCTACGACTTTACATCATCATATAATATCGGAGAATTTTATATTAACGCTACCTATTACATATCAACCGTTATTTTCTCTATTAGGTGAGTTTGACCTAGCCAAGCTGATTACGCATTTAATTTTTGAATTTTATTGGGCGTGTCCGTTTTTAGAATTTAAAAATTTCTTTCGTAGAAATATACACACACACACACACACACACACACACATATATATATATATATATATTATATATATATATCTTCTTGTATACCGCCAAACGGTAGCAAGTCGGACATAATGCATTTGAGCCAAGTATTAATTTGGAATAAATATACAAGTTTAAAAAGTACAAACATATAAGTGTCAATCTACAAAAAAAAAACATCTGTGCCAAGGAGCGCAGGGAAGAAGTGAAACCTACAGACGTTTTAACTAAATTCACTGCAAAGTTGTTTTTTTTAATTTTATGCGTATATATATATATATATAATATATATATATATATATATATATATATATATATATATATATATATAATATATATACATATATATATATACATATATATATGTATATATCTATATACATATATATGTATATAGATATATACATATATATGTATATTAAAGAATATTGTATAAGTCGACGAGCCTAATGCTACAAAACATGATTTGAAAAACGGGCGTTGGTGTAGGTATATGCGAAAGGGATATATATATATACACGTATATATATATATATAAAAAATATAAATATAAAATGAAAATAAATTAATTTAATAATTCACAAAAATCAGTAAAAATAATTCTTTGTATACGCGCAACTGTTTTTTTTTTTTTTTTAAAAAAACGTATATATGCGATAAATTTTATAATGATATATACACACATAATCACACATCATGTATACACACAACAACACTCATACGACATAATACAATTGTTTTAATACTACTTATCCTGTCAAGCTTTCGCTTGTCGACGACGGGTAATTACATTTCTTATGATTTAATATTTTACATTTACGCTTAATATAAATTTTTATGTTGATAACATTTATTATATTGATTTCTTTAATTACCGTTTATTTATATAATTATAACTCATTTACACTCTCACATACTCTCTAACTTAACTGCCAAAGTGAGCTTAAGTACTGATCAGTCCACGCTCACACACACACACGCACACACACATAGAATACATGTATACATCTGTTAGAGTAGTTTTAATTCATATTACCTTTCAATTTGCAAACAATATATTTCCACTCTAATGATCCACATATGGACTCCCATTTACACCAAAATTTTAATTTTCCAATCGGTAGTAGAACCCTGGAATCCGCATTGTATCATACTATATTTGTATTTCATAATCCTCGTCATTTCATTATTCTTATAGTATTTTATCCACATTTTCCTTATTTTGTAACCATTTTTTTAATTCATTTTTTAGTTTCCTCTCCACCCTTTCGTTCAATATTTCTTCTGGTATCACATTCATCATACGCGGCAATATGTACACATCTGTCTGATTTCCATGCTTCGATTTCGGTATTTGAGTGTGATATTTTTGTATCTTCCTTAGATCATATGTTATTTCGTTTTTTTCCCTAACTTTTACAGGTTTCCGATTTCTAATATAATCCAACATTCTTACCATTAAGCACAATCCTTTTATATCCAGCATGTTTTCCTCCCTCAAAAGTTTATGTAATTCACTATCATTATCTCTTGTAATTAGCTGTAAGGATTTTCTCTGTAAACGATCGATACGTACAGTATAACACTTCTTAGCTAAACCCCATGCCTGCACACCATATCTTAATCGTGAATCTATCAGCGCATAATATACTATTTTTAATGTTTGTTTGCTAACGTAGTTTTGTAATGTGTACAATGCTGGCAATGTTGCTCGAATTTTTTTTTCACACAGAACTTATGTGTTTATTCCATCTTAAATTTTCGTCAATAATTACACCCAAGTATCTGTGTTCTCGTACCATTTCTATTTGTTCGCAATCTTTGTTACTGCACTTATTCTCCTGTTTCATGCAATGGGCACAATCATTTGAGTGCATCTGTAATATAGGCTTGTATCTTTCTATATCCATCATAGATTTGAAGAACATACATTTTGTTTTTTTAGTATTTATTATCAAGTTATTGTCATGGGCCCATATGCTAATTTGTATTAGGTCTTTCTGCATATTTTCAACGGCTATTTTTATATTTATATTTGTCGTTATTATCGCTATGTCATCGGCAAAAGCATATATTTTACTATAATTTAAATATTTTTGCAGACCATTTACATATATATTAAAATAAGATCGGGGCTAAGTTGCTCCCTTGCGGTACACCATTTCTCATTTTAAATTCAATTCCTTTTACTCCGGATATACTTACTACGCTCTATCTATCACTCAGATAATTTTTAAACCAATTCCAGACTTTACCCGTTACACCTATGTTATTCAATTTTATTAACAATTTATCGTGGTTCACTGTGTCAAAAGCCTTTGTTAAGTCAATGAACGTCTATCACTTTATTTCACATTTCCAGATTTGTCATTATCTCTTCAGCAAAGTCGCCAAGTGCTTGCGATGTTGATTTGTTTTTCTGAAACCCATATTGATTTCTATCAATAACATCATTTTCCTGTAAGTATTTTACTAAGTATGATCCTACATACTTTTCCATTATTTTTGCTGTAACATTGTTTATTGCAATAGGTCTATAGTTTGTGACTTCGTTATGTTTTCCTTTTTTATATATCGGTCTTATTAGTGATGTTTTCAATCCTTGTGGTATCATTCCATTTTCTAACGTTTTATTTATTAAGTTTGTTATTTTCTTTGATATTTTATCCTTCACATATTTCATATCCTTAATTCTTATATTATCGTTACCACAAGATTTTTCAGCTACTAATTTGTCAATAATGTTTCCTACTTTTTCTACCGTTGCTTTAGGAATACACATTACGAGCATAACATTCATTTGACTTTAATTTTAGTATGTTACACTTGTGTTCTATTCTTTCTATATTATGCTCAAATTCCTCACTAAATAATTTTATTACATTATGTATACCATTCTTTTTACACAAGTATTGTTCTATTGTTTCATCAACCCCAAGAGTGGTTTCCTTACCTATTAATTTCCTAACATTTATCCTAGTTTTTCTAATATCACCTCCAGATATTCTGAATTTTTCTCTGTTAAACTCATCCTTTTTCGTCTTGATCATTTTGTTTACATTATTTCTCAGCGCTTTGTACTTTTTCCATAGTGATGTGTTATTTTTATTTTTTTTACATTTTTTGTATAATCGGTCACGTTGGTTTATCATATCAATTATCTCTTTGTTTATCCAATTTTTTACAGCAGTTATTTTCCTACATTTTTTTACTCCCCTGTTATGTTTACATGCCGAGTATATTTGGTCGAATGTTGTTTTTATTTCTTCGTATACTTCGTCAGCGTTTTGATAGTCTGTGTCACTATTCATATTTATACCATTCAATTTAGTTCTAATTTGTCTTTCGTTGTAATAGTATCTGCACGGTAGATCTGTTGGTTTTATATACCCCTTGATACACACCTCACATTTTATCATATTATGATCGGCTATTTTAGTGTTAAGATTTTTATGCTTCATTTTAATCGATTTATTTAGCTGTTTAGTATAAATATGGTCTATCTGGGTTTGTGTGTAACAGTCGCCCTTCCATTCTTCCCTAGTGTATCCTTTCATTCCGCTCATATATCCCATTTCTACCAGTGTAGTTTGGTAATGTAATGCTCTTAAATCATTTTTTTTGCAGTGTCAATATTTATATCACCTATATATACTACAGTTTTTTTTCGTAGAAATTTTTTATCTAACTCGACAATTTCATTTACATATTCCTTTATATCGTACGTTGGTTGTCTATAGATAGACCATATTAACTTCGTTTACACTTAATTTCATTAGAATACTTTCCGCCGTCCTCATGTTATAATTTATCATATTTGTTTTTATATTTCCATCTCGTCTAATATAGATCACTAGCCCATGTTTAGTACCTATCTCCTCTAAATTGTGATATTTGTCATAGCCCTCGATGTTGTATAAGGACATTTCGTATTTATTTACATTAATTTCTCCTAATATTAGTATATCTATTCCTTTTATTTTACACTGTATTATCATCTCATTCCATTTCATCCTCAATGATCTTACATTCACATACACTATAGTAAGTTTAATTTCCATATCAGTAATTTTTGGTTATTTTATATTCTCTTTCCATATTTTACACTTACATACACACACATATACCGCATTCTTATACACAAATATTTAACAATTATATTAATATATCTAAATTTTATCTTAAATTTTAATAAACTTGTTATATTATTTATGTTTTTTCTTTTTCCACATTTTACACTCGCATTGTACACACACTTATACTTTATTCTTATATACATTAATTTAACACGTATATTTATACGTATAATTTTTATCTTAATATATAGGATTTTTGTTTTATTCATTATGTATGTTAACTTATATACTTCTCAATATCTTCTTCCGATTGTATACGTTTAGGTTAAAATCCTTCATTTTTCCTTATAAGTAGTTTACCCCTTTTAAACCACACATAACGATATCTCATTTCCCTGGCTCGATTTTTTGCCTTCCACAATAAGTCTTTATAAAATGGTGACATCGCTTCGTTTATATATATCCTGTTTCTGGTTTCATGTGATCCAATCGGCTTCCTCTTACTAATTATTTCTTCCACCTTCTTTCTTTGTATTTTCCCTATTATTGTCCTCGGTTTCCCGTCTTTTTTTATCTTTCCCATTCTGTGTATAATTATGTCTTCTTCTTTTACTTCTACGCCAATTTTTTCTGATACTTGTATAATAATATTTTGTAGATTTTCATTTTCACGCTCCTCGATTCCACTAATTTCTGTTTGATCTCTTCTACTGTATTGTTCCAACTCAGAAAAACAATAAGTCCGTTTGCTGAATGAGCATAGCTTATCGAGGATGTAAGGAGAAGCGTTCCAATGAGTGCACTCCCAATAACAATGTGCATCTTAAGCTTTCAACATATTTCGAGGCCAACGGCGCTTTAATCTCCTATTTGCCTGGTAATTGACGTAAGGACATTATTATTGCAGGTTAACTTGTTGTGGAATTTTCTGTATCTAGTCTTTATAACCTCTGCTATTATTGATACGTTCAAATTCCGATGGATGATTTTATTTGATACGAATCAGAGCATTAATTATATTCCTTAAAATTTTTGACTGCGTGCATTGTATGCACTTCAAATTTATAATTCCGATCCATACAACCAAATTGGTTTTAATAGAGTACTATATAGAAGGACTTTGTTCTTGATATTTAATTTTGATCGTTGATCAAACAGTCGTATCAGTACTTGTATACCGTCTGCGTAACTCTTGATGCTTAACAGTTAAATGGTATCGCCACGTCGAACGGCTATCAAGGTAGAAGACAAGATAGCGGACAAACTGTGTTATTAATATATATTATTATGAGTGTGAGTGTAACACGATGACGTTTACTGACATTTAAATGAATTCGCCATTTCGTAAACCATGGTTCACGTTGGTTAACATGTTGCTGCAAGACTGTGGAACCTTGAACAGGATCTCTATGTTTTGACAGTATTGCAGTATCGTCTGTAAATGTACACATTAATGTGTCAGGATGACGGGGTATATCTGCCGTGTAGATTACGTACAGTGCTGGTCCAAGTATACTGTCCTGAGGAAACCATTTGGTGATTTTAACTTATTTCTTGTTGTTTAATTTATTATAATATTTGAGAAATAAGTGTTAACGAGAACAAATCCGTCAACGTGCAATTTACTAATAGAAAAGTAGTAGTCCCACTAACAACGATGTAGTAATGCCAATTCAGTGAAGTATTAGATATCTGGATATGCACTTGGACAGTCGATTGACATGGTGTCATCATAATATAATGAATTTAATATTCGAATTTTGAAAATGAGCTGGTTTATAGGCAGAAATAGTATTCTTAAATAATAGATATATGGACTTACGAAATTGAAAAGTAGGATTGTGCTAAATGTACAAATATTATAATAATACAAAACAGCTCGAAATAAAATATTAAGGAAATTTACAAAAACGCAAACGCACCCTGGTACATATACAACGCAACTCTAGATGAGGTTCTGAATATTCCGTACTTATCTGATATTATAAAGCAGTATAAGATCGAAGGCATACAGGTAGACTGAAAGGCCATCCTAACAGCTTGCCTAAACATATGTTGGACACATTCAATGACGTGAGAAGATTAACGCGCAGATTTAGTAACAACTATCGGCTGATTGATGCTTCTTCCTTTCAAGCCAGATAACAAATACTAAAAATATCGCCACAAATAGCCAAGCATGGTCAGACTGTGAATAAAATAAAACATTAAAAAAAAACGCCCTTTTTGTTCAAAATTCACGCGACATTAAGTTTAGTTTAAGTCGGAATAGGTTTAGTTTAAAGGAATAATTGTGATGTTTTGTTTTGCAAATGTTCAATTGAATGCACGTAATGGTGGGTGGTAGGTTTCAGGTCATAAAACACAGCCCTTAAATACTTCTTCCACCACAACTGGCAACAGAAGTGGAATTCATACCACTATAATTTCCTTCTCGCCATCAAATTTCTGGGAACCACCTGCCAACTTAACCCGTTCCAATTACATAGCACTCAGCAGGCTCTGCCTTGGTCACATATCACTCTCTCATGACCATCTTCTTCAACGTACCAAACCCCCGGCTTTTTCCCCATTTTGTTTACTCCCAAACCGTCTCTTATCTGCCATATTTTACTGTACTGCCCTACACTCCTCCCTTACCGGGCCAATATCTATCCGCGTTACTTGCTTTCCTGCCCAACAGTTCTTCTACTATTCCCTCAGTTATACAGTTCTGTTCGTCCTCCAACCTCAGTTACTATATCTAACTGTTAAATCACCAGTACCGTAATAGCCTCGGTAGTTAAACACGGCACTATTAAAAAAAAAAAAAAAAAAAATTGAAACCAAAATGGAAATAAAAAAAAGCTGTGCCCGACATCTATCTCAATCGGATGGAAAAAAAAGTACCTTTTTACTATATTTGTTGCCGGTAATATTTCAACTAACTAGATTTTGGTGATTTATTTTTGGTTGAGTTTATTTCAAAAATATTACAGGGATTACCGATGATCGATAATATTTCCACTTGCGAAATTGGAATTTTGAAACTACCCGGGAGGAAACCGCACGGTTATTTTATCGCCGTTATTAATGATATGAATTTTATTAACTTATAGTTTTTAAAATGATATAAAAAAGGAAACGATAAAATTTGCTTTTAAGCTATGAAAACCAAATAACAGTCCTTCTAAGGTTTTGAACATTTCTTGTAGAAGATAGAGTTATCAATGTCGAAATTGACCAGGTCGACTGATGGCAAAGTACACGTATTTCTATTCAATGCGCGTAAAGCGTAATATCTCGAAAAGTCCAAAAGTGGACGTCATTTGAGAAGGCAATAATGGTCAGATGATGGCGCTCAAATAGAAAATTCCTTTTCCTTTACCGGGCGAATGAAAACGTGACCCGCAGCCTAGCGTTGTTGTCGACGACGCCCTGGGTAATTTATCATGAAAATGAGAAAGTATCTTTTATCCAGTTTTCTCATCCGATGTCCGTTCAAATAACGTTCACACACACACAGCCAGACGACCAAGATGCTGTCCGCTAAAATTTCTCTAACGGTGTAGCGGGAGAGAAGGAATAAATAAAAGTGCTCTGTAAAGGTATACAAAGGTCTTCGCAATCGGTCGGTAGTTTGTTCTAGACAAATGCGGTAGCATTAATCGTTTGATATCCATCCGGTATAAATATATATATATATATGACCTTATTCCCAACGGTTATCTGTCTTGACCTTTTGACGATACGATCTCTGTGTATTTTTGTAGATATTAATTTCAACGGTTACTTCACACCCAAGGGACTTTAAACCGCCGAAGGAATAGTCGAAAATATTACTCGTACATTTTCGTTAACGATTTTCGTTAACGATTTTCGTTTTTTTCTCTTCTCATTAATTTAATTCAACGATGATATATCTAAAAACTTAAACGTAAAAAAAAAATGTCCGAAGTATAAATTTGTACTTTCCACGTAACGTACAAGAACGACGCAAGTTCGATACTTAGGAGTCATATTAGATTCTTATCGTTCAATGACAATATTACTAACCGCATTGACAACGCGCTCAATACTCTCGTCAATTTTTAATTGCCATTCTTCTTTATCTATTTCAAACAAAAAGTTATTATACACATCTACTACCCCGATTAACTTACGCCTGCCCTGTTTGGTTTTCGGTTTCCAACAGTAAAAAGATTACAGCTGTTACAAAATCACTGCTGCGGGATCATATTAAACGCCCATAGCTGTACTAAATTGCGTGATATGCATTCGCAGCTTAACCAACAAATTATCTAGTAAATTTTACCATAATTGTATAATGCATGACAGCGCATTAATTAACACTATAGGCGATTACGACATAGTCTCATCGTACGATATTTACAAACACCGCAGAATTAAACATAGATTACTTGTTTAAGAATTATTTTCCTATTTACTACGTGTTTTCCCTCTTCACTTAAGTTCTAATTATAATTTATTTTTATTATTTTTTTGCAGGTTTTTTTTTTTTAATTTTTACCTGTACTTAAAAGTTTAAATTTTAAGTTTTAAATTTTAATTTTATCACATATACACTAGATGTCGTTGTACATTAGTAAGTTATCAAGGTGTATATATATATATATATATATAAGGTACTTAACATTCTTCATTATTCAATTATTCATGTATTTATGATTTTTTTAATATGTTTTATAAATATATATTTCTTCTTCTTCTCAATACACGCAAACGTATATACGATTCTATATCTGCAACATCGAAACAGACTTCGTTACAAATTACAAAGCGACGTCTAGATAATTGAAATTCCCAACGACATCCAAAGTCGCAGCGACCATCGTAGTTCATCCTATTTCGTATTAATAATTCGTCGTTCACAGATGGGTTAGGAGCAAACGTCGGGAATATCGTAAATAATATCGAAAATCTGTTAAAATTTTCACCTTTTCGGGGAATTCGGAGTTAGGGTTCACATCTACACAGAGTATCGTTTTTATGAAATGGATACAAAGAAAATTTTTATTTACAATTTTACTCGGCTAAATTATTTAATTATTTAAATGAAAAAAATTCGCGCGCACTGTATGGTTAATGTCAGGATTTTATATTCGAGATTTGCAAATGAAGAACGAGCCTTTGTACCGTTGTTTAGAAAACATCGTACGAGAATGCAGGCTATATATGCAGGTGCCGTGTGCGAATGTATACTATGACTAAATCATAGGCTGCGGCTGAAGTATTTATCTAAATACATGCTAAATAATTGATTGCGTAGGCACGAGTTTGAATGTATGTGGGTATGTGTTTTTTTTTTTTTAAGCGGGAGGTGGAAAATCTTCAAAAGACACTGATAAAATAAAAAATTCAGTTTTTATTAATGCAGTGCATACAACTAATACAAGCATGCACTGCAAGAGAGCCAAAATCAGCGTTGCGGGGTTTTTACCCACTAAAAACCACCTCCCGCTATAAAACAAAAGGGACTTTTAATATATATATTGATGGAGGTTCCGACACAAATGCAGAGTCCTTTACTACAATTAACTTATCGCGATCGAAGAAGGGGGTGAGATTACATAGTTCCTTCTTCCATCAATTAGAAATAATTAAAGAGTTCATGCCAAACTGAATAATACAGAAAGAAAAATGAAGTACCGACACATTTGTATAAATGTAACTACACCGCATCAGCTTCAAGATGAAATAGAAAAGTGAAATAAAACGAAAAAATAATAAATAAATAGAAGAATGGTATCATCTTACACTAATTGGGGAAAATAAAATTAAGTACATTATACATCGGTATTACTACTACCAATACAAAACAACGTAATTTGTTTGAAGAGAAAAAAATAAAAAAAACATCCGTACAATTGAGTGTAATAAAAGAAAACTTAAAAATTATATAAAACGCTTTAGTTAGAATAAAGTTAAAGATTAGAGTTAATTAAAATAAAAATAACAAATAGTTGACGACACTATAAGAACTGTACCGGTCCTGGGATCACGATCGATTCAAGGATCAATTGTAAATTAGGAAATTTTAAATTTAAATCGTATTACCTGTTCTGCCAGCAAGAGAATGTCTCTTCCTTCCCTACCAAGAGGCCATACATCAGTGCAGTTAATGCCAAATTTGCGATGCAGGGCAGTCAATGCAGGACAGATAAACAGAGTAGGTTGTATGTCATTAACAAGTATAGGATTCAAACTTGCCATGACCGGTCGATACCTGCGCACTGTAGAAGTTTACATCAAACTTCAGCATTTTTAATCGTATTGATATATCTGGTAGAAAGGCATAAGTATTTCTACCATTAATAACAAGGTTATTATCATGGAAATATTCTTTACATGACTGAAGAAGATGTTTCGTTTTTTGGGCTTGTCGGTGATGTCTCTTAATTTAAGTAATGTATCTTTATATTTCCCTTCTAAATTTTTATTATGGGCTTTTCTATATAAATCTGTTATGATTCAGTGGAGCTTGTTCGGGTCGATTTCATATTGTTCAAGAAAATTTATTATATTATCAGGGTGATCGTAACATATTGTTAAGGTGTTTTAATGTTTGCGTGAATGATTGATTAGTTGAATTAATAGTATCTTGGATTGGTGGTAAGTTGTCAATTATTTGTTGACAGTAGTCGGATTTACATTTATCGTTTTCTTCGAAGTTGGTAATTGTGTTTCATTTTTTTCGGGGTCTAGAATTACATGGTTAGATAAACTTAAAGGTTCAATTTTAATTTTCAGATTTATTTGTTTCGCGTTTAGTTTTTTATATAATTTTTTATTTTCATTCGACTGATTACTAGGTCACAGGTTCATTTTTGCTCATAGTTGGTGAGTTTTCTGAAATAGATCGTTTTATGTTTTTGTTACCCTCCGAATGGTTCGTGTTTTCGGTTGTTTTATTGGGAATGGCTGTTTCAGTGATGAGTTGACTTTTATTTTGTATATCATCGCCCGATTCTATCACTGGGGCATCTTTATTTTGTGAATACTGGGAGGTGGTGCAAAAAGCAGGTTCGCTAGAGAGAAGTAATCTGTACTTAGTATCGTCGTACTCAATCAGAATGAGGTTGGTATTTTGTTTAGTTCGTCTGGGTTGATGAAAAATTGTCTTCGGTTGCTTAGTATATGTGTAAATTTGTCTACATTAAAACCTGCTTTTAAATAGGTGATAGATGAGGTGGGGTGTATATTTAACTGTTTTAGTTCATTTTCATTGAGTTTGGGATGCTAGGGCATATATTTGAGATCAATATTCGTTTTGCTGGGTTTATTAATCTTCTAATTTCGATTTTATTTCCGTTAACGATTATCGAGTTATGGATTCGGAGAAGATCGTTTAGCTGATTATTGTTAGCCAGGAAGACGAATGATTATTGGATAGTCTAAAAGCAGCTCGAATATTATTTGACGGAATAATTTCCCTTAATTTTTCTACGTACGTAATTTGTTTAATACCATCTATACTAACGCGCTGTTTTTATCTAAGGTAATTTCAGGACATTCGCGTAAGTTATTGTTGGAGTGTTTGTGTTTGCGTGTATATTATTAGTTACGTTGCGTGTGCGTTGGTGCTTGTGTTTATCGCTTGCGTACGAATATTATAATTATCATTTAAACTCACCGGTATGTTGGCATTATCTACATTGTTACCTGAGTCCGTGATACGCGAAGAAACGGTTGATAAGGTGGTGGAATGGGTTGAGGTAGGTATAGTGGTTACGTTAAAGCGGTCTTCGACCGGCCGTTGTGGCCGGGGAAGCTATGTATGTGGTTTCTTATCTGTTGTCTCTTCACCGAAATCGAATAGCCGATACGGTAAAATCTGAATTTTGTAATTAAAGACGATCGAGAAATTTCGACTTAACTCGATTAAGACGTTAAATACGGACTAACAATAATAATAATAATATTAAATGGGACACGAACGTTATCTCTCAATTCGAAACAGCGTTGAGCCCCAAGTCATTGTTGTTAATTACTTATATTGATAAACTATGAACCTAAATTTAGGATTCGTAATTATCTAGTTTTCGTGATATCAGTTATTTATCTTGATAACCGAGGTTGCTCTTTACATTGTATTTATAAACATCGTCTCTCGCTAAAGTAAATAGATAGACGTCTATTATAGAGATCAGCTTTGCTCCGATATAAACATGCGTATTGTTATGCGCGCGCGTACATAATCGATTGAACGACTTATATTTTCATTCGAGAAACATAATCATTTTCTATCGCGTCAACGGTTAATCCGATTAAAATAGCTCGCCTACGCGGTAAGCTTCGTTTATATATCATTTCGGAAAAATATTTTCTATATATTTTTTTTTTTGTCTTCCAGCGTTCATGTTGTTTCGGTTAAGTTATTTTTTATTCTGGAAAACGAAAAAATTAACGCGAAATTTTCTAACGATCGCTATTAATTTCGCGCGAAATGGTGCTACTTCTTCCGCAATCGGCAAATATTCGAATCGTCATAGGAAATTTATACCGACCAGATTATGGTAGTTTTGTAATTAGGTAAAAATATTTATTTTCGTTTTAATTTATATTAACGGTTTCACTTTGGATGCGGCTCACTTTCAATTACACACACATACACATATACATATTATATATATATATATAATATATATAATAATTTTAAATAGTTGTTAAAATGTTACGAATACAGATCGCGGGAATTCTCGATGTTCACGGTCGGTTATACGATATAAATTTAAAATATTTAAAGATGAAAAGAAATACACAATTATTTTGCTAGAAAAATTCAGCAAAAGTTTCCGATAATGACTAGGAAACATCTTGGGTAATGGCTTTTAGATTGCTAGTTAATGGTTTTTAGGTTCTAACGCAAAAGTTTGGAGACAATATAAAACGTGCGAAATGTACCCGTAGTACCGTCGCGTGACGATACTTTTGATTATGAAACGAACGGGGAAGCGCTGCATTTAATATCCGAGGAAATTGAAAATTGTTGAACACAATTAACACACTAGAATTGTCCAATATCTTGGCTACAAATTTAAACATCCGTAAAAGTTCCGTCTATACTTCAGCTTCTTCTACATAGAAGGCAACAGAAACGGTCCCAACGATTTGTATGTAATTTTATAAATACGCGTAACTGTATTAAGTAATTGAGTACAGAGAATTTTGACCGTTTTTTTGGGCATCAACTCCGAAAATATAGCCATAAAATTGTCGAAATTTCGATTTTTTTTTGTTGTAATTTTTTTCCACATCTAAATATACATTTAATATTTCATCTCGATCGTAAAGTTTAGACATAGTTGTTTTTATTCTGTATGCGTTGGCACGTATAATTCATCGTATCATACGTATTTAACCGAGCAATTCTTGTATATATATATATATATATATATATATATATATATATATATATATGGTACATGGGGTACTGAGCTTATAGGTACTTTTTTATTGTGAAGACTGTGTTTTTCCGACAAATATATTTTTATGTACGAATTGCGTACTATTAAAAACCCATTACACACACAAATATAATTATTTATTTTGATGGAAAATTTCGTTCCATAAATTCTCAATTGTAAATAAAATGTCAGTTTAGACAAATATCAGAAGGTGGCAACCTTAATGTTTTGTCGAAAATGAAATTCCACAATTGCAAGAATTCCCAAAACCCAGCACTTCCGCAAATTGCACCGGTATTCAAACGTCCAGCGACGGGGATACCGAAGCATGTAGCGATACAGAAGAAACTGAAACAAGCGGCATCTGGTACACATGCGTCATCTTCAAAAGACACATCCCACAAGACATCAACACGCGCAACACAAACAGAGGCAAAATACCCAAGTTCGGATGCTTCGACCACGGAGACCATTATCACATCATCTTTGGCGGTTCAAACATCTCCAACAACATCTCCCGTGTCAGAACGCGAATCGCCAAATATTTCCATCTCGACTCTGTTGGATCGGCAGCAACGCTGATTACAACACAGAGAGTTAAATATCTTCGGAGATTCTTATTATACTGCATCCGTTTCGGTATATCCACATACCGGAA
Source organism: Coronaproctus castanopsis (assembly GCA_032883995.1). Classification (NCBI taxonomy): domain Eukaryota; kingdom Metazoa; phylum Arthropoda; class Insecta; order Hemiptera; family Monophlebidae; genus Coronaproctus; species Coronaproctus castanopsis. The sequence goes on from CM065052.1 coordinate 199,003,931, forward strand.
GTTTGGAAGTACGATTACTTCTCAATACAGACAACTAGACAAAATAATCAACGACTTACAACAAGCTTACCCACACACAGACACAATAGATACAACAAATGATATACAATGCATTCCATACACAGAAGCAAAAAAACGATCAAAAAACGAAAACAATACACAACTCATACAAAAACGTAAAACAATGATTACAGTCATAAAACAATTAATAGATACATACAACATTCAAAGTCTCACACAATGGGTATCGGATGTACCTTTACCTATACGTGATAACATAATACAAGACTATGGCATACACTCAAACACATACATAAAAGAATACATTAACATGCACCGCTATAGTAAAACACTAGAATTAAAAAATACGACTTTCATTCAATTAATTTATAACGACTTAATAAAAATAACAGAAATAACAAAACCCGATTTAGAATGTATAAGCTGGATTCAGTATTTATTAATCGAAAATAAAATCGATATAAGCAACTTCCTCGCCTGGGTCGAAATTATAAAAACATGTCGATATGTCAAAATTAACGGTCTAGTTTTAGAAGGGTTTACAAACGCGGGTAAATCATTATTAATAAATTTAATTACCACATACTTGAATCCAGAAAGAATTCCCAGAGAAAAAGATAACACCGGCTTTCAATTCGATCAACTTCCCTTAGCTTCGTCTGTATTATTCGAAGAACCGTTAATTACCCCTGTAACGGTAGGAACCTGGAAATTACTATTAGAAGGGGCACCAATTAAAACAGATAAAAAACATTGTGATAAACAAGAGATTAAACGGCTACCTATTTTTATTACTACCGCATCCCCTATAACAAATCATATCGACGCCTGGGAAACTACTCAAATAAAACAACGAATCAAAATTTTTAACTTCACTAAAACAATTTATCACGTTATATCTGAAGACACACAAGCGGTTGAACTACTTAACACTATAACACCAGCACCAGGAACAATCACTTACAAACATTTAACCGTACTAGTCGCACTTTACGCTCCACAGATACAAGAAATAATAAAATCTGAAGATATAACACATAAATTATACAAAAATAAAACAAATACACCACCAACATTATAGAATCAACTCCAAAACGAATGCACGAGGATAGTGGCTATGGAACCGGCTCTAAACATCATAAAACCAACGATGAACCAACACTATTCGGAGGAAAGGATGATGACAACAACGAAAAAGATGGATACGGAAACAACATATTCCCAATGAGAGTAAGTAAATACAATTCGTATTCAGCTTATGATTCATTCCGTTTATAACTATCGCATAATAAAATAATTTATTTATAAATATTATATACGTCGTGAACCATAAGCTAAATCCGAATCGTCTTTACTTACAGACATTCAATATTTGGAACAAAGGAGGCAGATCAATTACGTATACGATAAAGCAATGTAAATACTTAGATTTCAACTTTAACGATTCGCAACATCCGTACGTAGTTCCTTATCAACTGGTCGGATTTTGGGGTGGACAATGGGATATCAGTAATATCGGAAATAATAATACTATAACTATTATGAAAACTTTAAATAATATTTCTTCGGGTGTTACATGGCTAGAAGGTATTATAACAATAGAAGTTTTTAATATAACAAGACAAAGACTTATTCAATCAGGTAGTACTAACGTATTAGCATACGACTTCGAAACTAGTCAAAATTTAATCATTGCTCTTAACAATCGCACATTAGACGGTTATAACGTTTTAGATAATACATACACCGGACCTTTAAAACAACACGATATAAATTACTGTTTCAATAAACATATCGATTATATTACTAAAATGGAAGTACCATTAAAAAATTATTATAAATTTAATGTAAAATTTCCAAAATTAAATCATAACTTCATGCATAAACCATTAGATATTTCAGACATAAAAAACTTTAAATATTTAATACCAGGAGGTCAAGGTTATGACACATTTAATAACCTAAGTAATATTACACATCAAACCGGTATTATCAGTGAAATAATAACAGAAAAAAATTATAAAAGTACAAACATAACAACGCAAAATATACAATCATATCCTATGTTATTAATAGATCAACCAGATGTTCCAGATGAAACTGGAAAAATGAAATTTCGATATCAATTACGTATATCTACAGCTTTACATTTAAAATTTCATTTATTACCAGATTTAAACGACAGTGACGCTAAACAATTAATACAAAGACAAATTTTTGATTTACCATTATTATCTACACCACCAGGATCTACAAACGCTATACAAGTACCATGTGCACCTTGTCAAATACCACTATAACATCCGAAGAAATAAAATACCATCCGATAAATATAATCCGATATACACTCTACATCCGACCGTAGAGTTTAGACTAAATTAACACCATCCCATCCCTCCGATGATTTATTCTAGTCTTACATATAAGTTATATATTACAAACATCGGATGTAATCGTTATTTATTAAGTTAATAAAAATATTTTTAAATACATCCGTTTATTTATTCGCTTCGATTATCCGCCATCCAAAGATCCGTGAGGCCCTCTGGGCCTTGCGGGTCTTAAAAAAATTTAAGCGTTAAGCAGCTATTAGCTGCTGATTCTATTAGAATCAATTTTGGATCGAATTTTTTTCTAACTATTAAAAAAAATAATAATAAGGTTGCATTTCCTTTCTGAGCCGTATCTAAACATATTTTCGGGAAAAACAGGATATTATTATATGTGTATATATATATATGTATGTATATATATATATGTGTATATATATATATATATATATATATATATATATATATATATATATATATATATATAAGAGCGAATAGAGAACAACGTTGCCCGTATATAATATTATTCGAATAAGTTCAATGGTACCGATTTATTTCAAAATGATTAATTATCTATGCGCGGTACATCATACCACTTTCGCTATTTCATCACGGATTATTTACAACGGGAAAACGAATCGAAGAAAGCAAAGCATTTTCTACTTTGTACGAAGAAACTTTTGAGAGCGCTTTTTTCAGACTATGTACAACAAAGTTATAACCGAAAGTATGAGAAGGACACACGTTTAATTAATTTATTTTTAAACGAATTTTAGAATATATCGATCGCACTTTTTAACTATAATAATTCTATTAAAACTTTCGTGGTTGTTTTCCATTCGTCTAGAATTATTTTCGGTGGAAAGCACGTCCTGATTATTAAAAAAATTTAACGTTTCGAATGGACTTACACCACTCATCATTAGAAACGAACTCTTTCTGATGATTCGAAACATTAAATTTTTTGAGTAATCAGGACGTGGTTTTCACCGAAAATAATTCTAGACGAGTATAATAATTCTTTCATAGATTCAAAAATAATTTTCGAAATACTCGAAACGGCCAACCGGGTTATAAAGGTCAAAAGCGAGAAATTTTTAAACTTATAACATTCGAACGGTTAATACGATCGAGCTGAAATTTTCAACGTATACATTTAGGTAAATATCGTTAAAATGATGACGGAGAAAATCGAAATTTTCAAAATTTGTTTAGATATACTCGGGGTCGGGACACCACACCAGCCATTTTTAATTACTTAATAAATTGTAGTCTCGTACAAAATTTCATTCCAATCGTTAGAATCGGTTCGGAGATAGTCGAGTATACATATATACCAATTCCTCGTTTAGTAGTATTATATACATATATCGCGGTGGGTTCCTTGAACGCAGACATAGCCGCACTTGGAATTTTTACAAAGATGTGCTAACTGCATTTCCCTGTTTGATTTTAAGCATTTGATACTGATTGAGACTATCGTCAATTTTGATTATTGGTCCGAGAAAATATAGTAGAATTAAATGGTCTGAATACGATATTATATAAAAGTATAATATTACCAAACATACTTTATGGCAGCGTAATCTATAATGATATGTTAAATATCAAACGATTTCAGAACAAATTAAAAGCTTTCCAGAGAATGATTTCCATAAAATTAATCAAATCTTACAGAACAATTAGCTATATGGCTCTAGCATTGTCATTGCTGGTATTAAACCGTTGGTGTATGAGATTGAGAAACATATTAATATTTTAATAATGTAAATACAACTTATGAATTTAACAACACGCAATATCAGCATCCATACTATTTGCATCAAGAAAAAAAGCTAACAATTAAACAATTCAAAATAGTATTGGATGAATATTATGTTAAAAAATATCAAAGGTTATGGGATGAATACAATGGACTAGCGAAACAATATTTTCCCAGTGTAGACAGAAGACTAAAAAATGTTGTATTCGTGCCAAATTATTTCAATACACAGTTTATTAGCGGACATGGATTATTTAAAGACTATTTATATAAGTATGGAATATCGCATACGAATAAATGTGCAATATGTAATTTAACCGATCATGTAAAGCATATACTGACAGGATGCAATTACGTCAACGCTGATTTCGCAGATATAAATGCAACAGAATTGGTGGATAAGCAGTTTAAAATATTTGACGTTTTTACAGCATCAGAAATAACATACCGCAAAATACATCTACATATATTTTAATCAAATTAATTGTATAATATCACCTTAATGTAAAATGGGCTGAACTGAGCACCGTAAACTTAATTGGATGGGCTCTTTTCAGTTCATTATTTATAAATTACATGTATATCACTTATAAATAAATTTACCCCATCGTAATTTACGAACTGGGGACCAAAAAAAAAAAAAAAAAAATACGACACGAACGATATACATACACACCCACACATATCTATGTATATATATATATACATGATCATGGCGGAGACGGTTCTAAAGTTCAGAATGAAATTTTGTATATATATCTAACGCATTAAATAAATGAAATTGTCCTTTTTACGAATTTTGGGCCGGACATCGAGAATAACTCATATAATTTTGAAAATTTCGGTATTGTTTTTTGATATTTATCTAAATTTTCATTGAAGATTTTAGTTAGATCGAGCGAAGAACCGTTGGAATGTTATCAGTATTTTGTTTTTTACCGCTTATGTGTTGGTAAATATAATTAAAATTTTATATCTCCATTACCGTTTCGATAAGACATCGGATCTTCCCGAAATATTTTTAACTTTACTAAAGAATTATTTTTAATGAGAAAAAATTCCTATCGAAAAACATCAATGTTCACTTTCGTAACAAACATTAAGCGTTTGTGACATTTGTCACAACTGTCGTTCTTGGTTACATCTCGAGAAGTTTATGAAACGAAATTTGACACTATTGCAATAGTTATAATTTCGTATGCGATGGTTTTTAATAGTATGCAATTCGTATCTAAATATATGTTCTGAAAAAATACGATTAAACAAAAATAAAAACAAACCTAACAAAGCTGGGTTGCAATTACCCTACATATACATTATATATATAATAATCATCATCATCGTATTCCCCTTTACAGGAGATTGAGTACATCCTTTCTCATATGCTGCGATTTCTGGCGTCTTTAATGATCTCCATCAGGGTTCTGCTTGGTGAGTCATCCGGTGGATTTTCCGTCATCAACTCCATCCGCTTTCTTCCTCTTGCTGGCTTTCCCTGTATTTTTCCTTGTACTGCCAGCAGAAAGACTCCACCTTCACGGATTTTATGTGCTATGTATTTCCTTTTTCTGTTCTTAACATCGTCTACCGTGTTTTTTCGTTTTTCTCCTATTTTTGATAAAACGGCCACATTCACATCTCAAAAGCAGCAAGTTTCTCTTCGCACTTCGCGCTCATAGTCCACGTTTCACAGGCATATTTCAAAACGGACCATACATAACATTTCATTATCCGCTTTCGTAGGGTGAGGTTCATCGTTCGATTTCCAAGAACTTTGCTTAGGTTATTGAAGGTCTTTTCGCCATACCAATTCATGTCTTTATTTCCTTGTGGTCTCGACCATCGTTATTTATCAGCGTGCCAAGATATCTGAATTCATTTACATTTTCAATTTCATGTGTTCCAATTTTGATTATAACTTTCTTGTCGCCATTCCTTGTAAATTTCATCACTTTTGTTTTACCTACATTGATTTTCATTCCGTATCTTAAGCCAGCGCTATTCATTCGGTCGATCATCTTCTGCGCTTGCGTTTCTGTTTCAGCAATTACCATCTTATCGTCTGCGTAACTAATTTCATTTATTCGTTCCCCATTGATCTTCAATCCCATTTTTCCAATTCGCGCTTCTTTAATCATTTCGTCTGCATATATGTTGAACAGCCTTGGCGAGAGAGGACAGCCTTGCCTGACTCCTTTCTGTATATCGTATTTATTCTTTGAGTACTCCGTTTCGATCTTTATATTAACGCTTTGACTCCAGTACAGATTATTGATAATTTTTAGGTCCTTATTATCGATATTATATTTATTTAGGATTCTCATCAATTTCTCGTGATTGACACGATCAAATGCTTTTTCATAATCAATGAAGCACACAATGAGTTCCCTATTAGCATTTAATGTCCGTTGAATGATTACTTTCAGAAGGGCTATTGCATCTCTCGTTCCTTTTTTTGCTGCGAATCCGTACTGGGTTTCACTTAGATTTTCATCTAACTTTCTTCCAATTCTGGCATTAATGATTGACAGTAACAATTTAAGCATATGACTCATTAGCGCGATGGTTTGCGCATTATTTTTCTTTGGTAATGGCACGAGGTTTATCACTTTGAAGTCCTCGGGCAGCGTTCCTTCATCATATATTTTGTTCAGTATCTGCAAAATCCCTTTTTCATACGTCGTGTTATGTGTTTGATTAAATCTACAGGAATAAGATCTTCCTCCACAGCTTTATGGTTTCTGGCTCTTGTAACAGCGTTTCTCACCTCCCACATTTCAATTCGTGGTGATTTTTCTGCAGTTGAAGTTTTAATTTGAACAGGCCGTGTATCGTCCCTGTGTACAATTCATCTATGTATTTTATCCAAATATCTTCTTTTTCTTGATTATTTACACTATACTTCCCATCTCTCGCCGCATACATGCTATCCCACTTCTTCTTTTTTTGTGTGTGTCCATCATTTGTTTTATTTTGGTATGCACTCGGTCATTGTGTTTATTTTCAAGTTCTTCAATTTCTTGACATTTCTCAGCGTATCATTCATTTTTTGCCTTCGTGCACATTTTCTTGATATCTTTGTTTATTATCGTGTATTCAGTACTAGTTCGGTTTACTTTTCTTCTTTTCTCCATCATATCCAATATGTCTTGGTTCATCCAACTTTCTTCCCTTTGAGTGGGATCGTATTTTCTGCTGCTATTTTAACCTTTTGCTTCCACGTTTGCCACATCGTTTCAATGCTTTGGTCCTCATTCTGCTTCGTGGTACTTTGTTTTCCAACTCATTTTGAAATGTTTCCTGTACTTTTTTAAATTTTATTTTTGTAATATCGAGTTGTTGGTACCGTTCTTTTTGTTTTCTTCTGGTTTTTTAAAACTATTTTGCATTTTGCCACAAGCAGCTTGTGATCGGTATTGCAGTCAGCACCAGGATATGTATGGCAATTCTTGACCGCGTTTTTATATCTTTTATTTATAAGTATATAATCTATCTGATTTCTAAACCGATCTTCAGGGCTAACCCACGTGTGTAGTAATTTTCTTTTATGTTGTTCGAACCAAGTATTACATGTAATGAGATCATGTCTATCCTATATATATATAGGATAGACATGATCTCATATATATTGGTGAAAAATGCACAAAACTAAACCCCGGTAATAATGTCGAAATAATGTGGCAAAATATAAAGAACGCAGTAAGTGAGGGGCAGCGACACAAATACTGGGACACGAATACAGGAAAGCCAAAAATCCTTGGATGACGCAGAATATATTAAAATTAATGGACGACGATAAACGAATGTTCCGTCACGCCACAAGCAAAGAGATAATAGAGAAAAATATAGGAAACTTGAAAACTATATTACAAAAGAGTGCCGAGTAGAAAATGAAAAACGGTGGAATGCGCAATGCGAAGATATAGAAGAATTAGGTAAGAAAAACCAAATGGGGCTGCTACATAAACGCATCAAAATACTTAGTGGACAGACAAAACATATGCAGTGGCGTATCGAAAGAGGATAATTCGGAAACGAACACGACGGAGAAACAGAAAGAAGTATGACGTCAATATGTCAAAAAGCTTTACAATAATGATGGAACTATGAAAAGAATTTGTAATCGAAATGAAACAAAAGAATACAGACCGATACTACTTCAGGAGTTTGAAGCAGCGATAAAAGCTTTGCCGAAAAATAGGGAACCTGGAATTGACCACATGCCTGCGGAGATCATATTAGATGGTGGACTGGAGTTATTTAAAAGGTTATTGGAGATCACGAACGAAATTTATACCGAAGAATGGCCGATGGGAATATGCGAGTCAGCGTTAATACCAATTCCGAAGAAGAAGACGGTAAAGTTGTGTACGGACTATAGAACTATTAGTCTGGTGTCACATGCAGGCTAAAATTTTCCTCCACATTATCAAACATAGAATGGAAAGATACATGGAAGACTGTATAGATGATAGACATTGTAGATTCCGGAAGCAGTTATCTACGATAGAAACAGTAACAACCCACAGTACTTGCGGAGAAAGACTAATTGGCCTAAAGCGCACAATGTATGCGTGTTTCGTTGATTACGAGAAAGCTTTTGATAGAGTCGATTGGAATCAATTATTTACTTTATTGGGGCAGATAGGAGTACCAAGCAAGCTAATTAATATAATAAAAAGTTTATACATAAAACAAATTGCTGTTGTTAGATGAAGAAATGAATACACGCAATCAGTAACTATCACAAAAGGTGTCAGGCAAGGCTGCCCCTTTTTCACCACTATTTTCCAACATATTCAATGAAGCTCTACAAACATGCAAGGAAGGAATAAAGATCGCCGGTCGAAAATTAAAAATTATCAAGTTTGCAAATGACCAGGCAGTGTTAGCTACAAGACCGGACGATTTAAAAAAAATGTTATCGAGGCTACAACATACGGCGAAGAAATATGGAATGAACATTAATGCGGCAAAGACCAAAATTATATGCATCAGTAAAGAATCAAAGATGGTTAACATAAGACTAGAAGGAAAAGCTTTAGAACAGGAGTATTTGGGACAATGTATTATAGAGGATGTATCTTGTCATAAGGAAATAGCAGCCAGAATTGCAATGGCAAAAACAGCATTCATGAAGAAAAAATCGGTGATCACATAGCGAAGCGTGTACAAAAATTTACGGAAACGAATAGTAACAACATATGTATGGCCAGTAGTCTTGTATGGGTCAGAAACAGGGACTTTGTCTGTAAAAGATAGACAAAAATTAGAAGCATTTGAAACTTGGTGTTGCTGTCGCCGGCTGAAAGAATCATGTACCGACAAATTTTCAAACCATAATATTTTTGACCGAGTAAAAGAACGATGTTCTATCCTACGAAGCATAAGAAAAAGGATGTTGGAATGGATCGGACACATATTGAGACATGGCGGAATGCTAATAGATACAATGGAAGACAAAATAGCTGGGAAAAGACCGAAAGGCAGATCAAGGTTAACGCTAATGGACTTCATAAAACAGGAGACAGGAGTACAGTCGTACGTACAACTCAAGAGGAAGGCGGCAGATCGTATACTGAGGAAGAAAGACATAATGATGGCGGCTCAGTCCTAGGACTGAAAAACCCCGAAAGAAGAAGAAAGAGATAGAAGATATATATATAAATAAATATGTATTTATATACTTGATTTAAGGTAAATGTATTTTATATACTGATATTTTCGTTCGTTTTTAAGTTGTTTTAAACGTTTTTAAATATTTAATTTTAGTCGTTATATCGCGCCGTGCTTCGAGAACAAAACGATATTTTATCCGGAGATGTGTGCTGGGCCCTTAATTACGGGCTGTGTAAAAACGGTCAATTTGTGTAAATTAATCCTAAGTGGAAGCGTGTCAAAATTCGATTTTTAATTGTTTACTTTGGAAGAACGCAAGTTAGAGAGATAATATATATATAGAGAGAGGGAGAAATGTAGCTGGCTGGTAAACAAAAACTGTATGCAAATCCGTTTAGGAACATCGGGAATGCTAGGCAACTCTCCTCGCTGTAAACGATTTCTCTTTCGAAAATGTTGTTTCTCTCTTGCGCACGTTCTTGTTTTTATTTTTTTTTCGCTCACTTAGCCAAACACACAGTCGCGTATCGTTGTTGTGTCTGTTATCAATTCGAAATTGTGCAAATAGGCTTTTTTCTTTGTTTCTCGTCGTGTAAATTGACCAAGATAAATTTCCACCTTTTTGAAAATCTCGTCATGTTTATTTATACTTAAACCGTGTAAAAATTTAAAATTACAACGGAATTTCCAGGTTGAAATGAATTAAGGATATCTTAGTAGAATATAATTTATTTGTGGGATAAAAACATCATCCTAAACAGTTAACAAGAAGTCCGAAATAATTTCGCGTCTAAAATTAATAAATTAGTTACGTAATTCGTAATTATTTCTATTGAGATCAAATTCCGATTGCGATGCTTTAAGAGTTTTTTCTTTTTTTTAAGTGGACCGCATTTCCAACATCTTTTAAATAGATTTGCGAATATAAAGATACAAGGAAGTAGCGAAATTAATAATAGTGCTCGTTGGTATGAGACAGAAGAAATGACATATTATAGGTGAGTTATATATGATGTGTTAGTTCCTTGCAAAATGTACTTATAATAATATTAGGGCGGTGCCGTAGGCATGAGAACATAGTCCCTTACATGTGCGCAATTATGAGTTAGTGGGTAAAAATTTCATATAATTGAACGATTATAATAATGCGTAAATTACGAGATAGATAAATTATGGAACGTATACACGTTTAAACGTTAGCGTCGTTATTAGAATGATTTAAATAATTTTATACCAAGATGGGTGAAAAAATCTTGTGCACATTAAAAAAAAAAAAATTACTGAAAACAAAAAACTTTTTAGTCGGTGAAATAACTTTTTTCCTCCGTCGTGATGGTAATTTTTTTTTGATCGGTACTTAGGATATTTGTAATAAAAATGTTGCTATACATCGTCAATATCTTAACATGGAAACACTTGTGAGGCAAATGAAACATCAGTTACAACGTAAGATGAAAATCAAATGTATTGGTTAATTAGCTGAAAGTAGCCTTTGTTATTGTATCAAACAATCCTGCGTCCCATCTGGACATATGGAGTTCGTGGCACTTCTGTCATCAACCGAGCTATCATTCAGCGTTAGTAGAATCAAATTATTCGGACACTGACTAACGCACGATGGTTCCTGCGGAACAGTAGTATTCATTACGATCTGAACGTACAACAGATCGATAACGGCATTGACAATTTAGCAGTCAAATACGAACAAGAGAATAAATGACCACACTGTGAGACGCCTTAAGCGTACACATCCGTCGGATCTAATTCGTAGTTAATTAATAATTAAATGATAATGGTTAATCAGCGGCTTTTGTAAATCTCATACCCGTAATTAATATTTACTTAATAACCTTGTATCGACGGATATCAAAAATTCCTCGCATACAAAAAGTCAGCAATAAAGAAGTTCTTAATAAAGCGAATAAAAAGCATTCGGAATTATTAATCTGTATTCAAGAAAGGAGCTGCGATCACATTCTGAGAGGACTATGAAATATTGCGGATTATTATAGAAGGTAAAATCGTCGACAAGAGATCAGTGGACAGTCGACAAAATTCATGTATGAGAGACCTACGACGCTGGTTTGGCCGTTGTCTATCCAATTACTTCGGACTGCTGGATCGAAAGAGATTGTAGCCAAGTTGATCGCCGACCATATCGTAATGGAGATGACGGATGAAGAAGAAGAATATTAGTGAAAACTGATAACCGGATCAACGTACATAATACGTCAAATATTATCGTAATTACTATTTATTTAACCTACATGTTAAGATTGTAGTAGTGTAACTGTCTTCCTACAAGGCGGTATATATACATTTTTTAAATTATATTTTTGAACTTGCTCATTTTTTATAGCAATTTTATCAGTGCAAAAGACGTTAGAACTCAAAAACTCATTCTTGTTAGATTATATTTTGTTCGTTTTTTTTTTTTTTTTTAATTTTTGTTCGCTATTGCCCCGTTTTATATTTAACAAGTGCACGAAAAAATAAAATTATCCATTAGAGCACCTTGATCTGGGACGGGGCTCTAACGTATTAATGAATTATTACCGAATAAACATAACCTCGGCTCTTACCGTCAGTAGAAATATATTCAGATATTCAGCTACGTCGCTCGGGAGCAATAGGGACTAAGTTAATACGGTAGCCTTACTCACCCATTGGTTCGGTTTCCATTAATTTTAATCCGTTTTGTTCGTATCGTTTGCCGTACGTAAATAAAGTGAAATAACAAACAATAATAAAATAGGCCGAGTCGAAAAATTTGCCAGTTTCGCGAATATAAATTTTTATTAGGCGAAGCCCAAATGTCTCGTAATAACGAAGACTTTTATTATTAAAATTATTATTATTATTAATTAGTGGTAATAATGATGATAAAAATCATCATTTTTATTTTACTGTAACTTTATGCAATAACACCGCTTCATTATTGCGATCCTTCTGCAACGCTTTCCAATTTACCATCTGTCGCATTCTAACAAAATGCCGTAGTAAATTAGCAGAATCCAACTAAAAGCTTTTAACCGTCCTAAATTTTAACCAGATTGTTTACTCTATTCCTCGCCACTACATCGAGCTACGAAAGATCTAAATAATCTCTCCTTATCCGAACTGAAAATCATGAAGAGCGATTTTGATACATATCCCACGTATAGATGATTGCTTAGTAGATTTTTCTACAGTTTTCGACGTGGAAATGTACGCGTTATGTTTCCGTTTAAAATATCGTACTTCAATTTTTATAAAATTTTTTAAATAATTTCCACTGCTCTCTTTCACCCTCGACCGTGTTAGTATCATATCTCCGAACCGAACAAAAATTAATTGGAACTTTGTAATCCCGAAAACGCCATCTTCCCATCCATCCATTGTCGGGAAGATGGTGTATAGGAGGAATATACATCAACAATTTACGATACGCTGACGATACTGTCATATTTGCCTCATTCTAAAGAACAGGCTCTACACCGAAAGTTGGGTACCATAAGTAAAGTTGTAGGCTTAACAATAAATAAAGACAAAACTAAGATCATGATTATTGATCGAAACAACTCTGTTAACATCCAGCTATAACATGACTTTCAGGTAGTTGATAAATTCGTATACCTGGGCTCAGTAATTACCAAAGATGGAAGTTCGACCGATGAAATTAAAAGAAGAATAGTAACTGAAAAAAATACATTGGCTTAACTAACAAAAATATTGAAGAATCATGACATCACGAAGAATACCTCACGGGCACCTTGATCATCTCTGTTTTCCTGTAGACATCGGAATGCTGGACATTTGAAAAAAAAAAAATGGATATCCGGCGAATAGATTCATATAGTCACTTACTTCGGTCATATCGTACGTCAGAACTGTCTGGGAAAACTAATTTTGTAGGTTATGGTTGAAGGTAGACGAAAACGACAAGTACCTACAAGATACACAGATGGAATCACGCCAATACACTATATGTGCCTTTTTCGATATAGGCGTTTGACCACATGGTTTCAAAATAAGCGAATTTCTTATACGTGTTTTTCGAGGTGGTAACCTGCCGAAATTTATCCGTTCATTTCTAATAGACGGGAAATTCAAATTCCGAGTAGATAATTCACTGTCTTCCAGAAAAAGCCAAATAACAAGGTGTCCCTCAAAGTTCCGTATTAAGCCCATTACTATTTATACTTGCATTATCGGACTTGAAAGAACGTATCATCGCGCCTGTAAAATATTTCATATACGCAGATGACTTACATCTAGGTAGTATAATATAACAGGGTCAACCTTGTAACAAAACATCGCCGAAATCGAAAATGAGGCAGTTGCAAGAACAACGTTCGTTTGTCTACGCAAAAAACGGTCGCAGTACGCTTCTCCAGAAGCAACTCAAATTCTCGTCCTATCCTACTAAAACTGAATCATAACTATAGAATAAGGAACAAACAAAATTTATTAGGCTAATATTCGATGAAGAACACGTAAGATCAAAATGCACGAGCGCACTCTGTTAAAGATGTTGCACCACAAATGTTGGGGCTCAGATAGGAGAACACTACTGCGTTTGCACTGTACGCACGTTCGATCAATAATAGACTACGGTGCTATAATATACGGGACAGTATCGTGCAAAGTCATCTAAAAATTGGATACTACACAAAACCAAGCATAATATGTATCGGAGTCTTGTGCACAAGTCCGAATATAAGCTTATCGAAAGTAACATACCAACGTTAAAACACCGTCGAATTACGCTAGCAATCAAGTATTACTACTGAATATTAACAAAGCGCATCCTAATTACTATAAAACGTTTTGTTCAAACTCGAAAAGGTCGTACACCAAAAACAATAAAGCATCTACGGTGCAAGAATTACATTCGCCAGTTGAACATAATACCGTCAACATCGGAACTGTCTAATCCACTGAGCCCGCCATTGCAAAAAGCCAAAGCTGGAGGTGATAAACATCTAAAAGCGATCACTAAACAGAAAAGATTCTCATTAGAGCGTGCCAAACAAGAGCACTGGTCGAGCTTAAGCAGCAACAAGTTACGACAGATCACGCCGAAAATTGGCACCTGGACTACATCGCATCCCACAAATAGACAAGAGGAAGTTGCTTTAGCGAGGATACGAATCGGTCACACTAGGCTAATGCCCGGGCTACTGATCAATGGAGAAAATCAGGTGCTATGCTCTTACTACAAGGACACATAATCACTGAATGCCGGATAAAACCAACGAAGAGAGGCGTTGATTGTCGGGAAGCTATTACATTTTTCATACCTATCGAACCTACTCCAGTTAATATAATTAAGTACGTTACTATGTAATAATGTTTACGTTTTCATTGTTTTCATAAACATAAAATTTTAAATTTATACATCGTGGACACAAATGACCAGAGTAGTCGAGTTACGTTTAAATAAAATATATAATAATAATATTAATAGAACGCAGTACGAAACATTAACTAACGATACGACTTTCTTAGGTAGTCTCTGTAGTAGTACCTTATAAATCGTTGAATAAGTGAACTCAGTTGTAAGATATATTATCAAAATATGAACTATTTGTGTGCGGTTTTAATAAAATTTTAGTAAACAATTCTGTTTTTTTTTTATCCTCGTCAGCAATAATAATAATAGAAAATATTTCTTCCATACAATGGTGCCGAAAAATTACGGAAAATTTACGGAATCTGTTTTACGCATAATTTTATCAATTTTGAAGAAAACTAAATGCTAGTACAAGAGGATAAATTTTACCGAGAGATCGTTGAAATAGTGGAACATTCTAATTTCAACTAGGAAAATTCTTTACAATTATCAGGTCACGAGTATCCTGTTTTGAATAACATAAAGAAATAGCGAACAAGCAAAGGTACGCCTAGTGAACAACGTAATATACACTGTCAATGTTACAGGTTTTAGCGCTAAAATACGGACAGAATACAGCGCACAATAACTACTAGAGTTGTCGGTAGGATGATGACAATTAATTAAAACCGCGGAAAGACTGGATTACCAAGTGCATTCGAAAGCGGTTAGCTACATAGACTGCGGTTTACACGGTTTCTGGTGATAGTGTTAACGTTGAGCTAACAGGACAAAACGATTCTTATCGAACATAATTTTGATCCGAATCATCGAGGCTCAATGGAGCACACAGAAGTAAGAAATTTGTCGTGCAGAACGATAAAGTTTTATAAATACACCTTGTTATTAGTTTGTTACTTCGATATACACCTATAGAGAGGTTCAACTAGCCGCTAATTTATGAAAATGCGTAATATAAATATTTGTAAAATAGTAAATAGTCGGAACTAACAAATATACTGTCGAACAGCGTCTAAGACGCTACGATAAAAATGATTAAAATTACAATAAAAATAAAATCTAATGCTAGAAAAATTGACAGGATCACAGGGTTAAAAAGTAAGATAAGGAAGCTCTAGATTAAGCCGAACATTTAAGCAGTACGGGGTATTTTGCAAATATGTCTAGTGACGTCAATTAAAATTTATATTTAAATGTGGACAACACTAGTACACAAACACATATAAGTGCACTATAACCATATAAACAAATATATATATATATATATATATACATAATATTTCATCCGATTTTTAAGCACGAATATTTAATAGCTGTAAGAATAGATCAATTACCCGCGCAGAATTTGCTTTGCTTTAATCGATGGCAGTCGATTGAGAAGATGCGTGCGTCTAAATTTTCTTCCGCGCTCTAAATACAGAATTTGAAAAATTGGTTTCCACACATGGGTGACAAGCAAGCATTATTAAATCATCAATCATTGTCGCCATATAAGCTGTTAAATGGAACGTCTATTTCAGTGAAATTTTTGAAAATTTGTCATTCTGATTTATACTTATTATAATACATATGTTTGCTTATGTGAGTATACGTGATATATATATTAAAACGTATGTAAATGGTAGGATAGATCACGCAAATTAAGTTTTACGTATTTATGATTTCAAAATTTATCTTATTCATTCCGTTACGACATACATATATATTATATATGATTGAATCACCCACGTTTTACATTTTGAAGATGATGTAGTCCTAATAGGTAATAGTGCTGATGAAATACAATTAATAATAAACGAATTTGACGCGCATTCTATGAAAATATGACTTAAAATAAATGTACCAAAATCCAAAATAATGACGAAAAAATTGAACGTGTTAGTCCATGTGTATACATGGGACAGGAAATTACTCTGAATAATAATAGTATAATGCAGCTGGAGACTAAAAGAAGAATATCGCTCGCCTAAGTGGCATTTGGGAAATTAGGAAACGTTTTTAAAAATAGAGAAATACCGAATAGTTTTAAAAGTAAGCTGTATAATCATTTTGTGATACCAGTCTTGACATACGGAGCTGAAACATGGAGCCTTACTAAAGAGACAACTAGAAGTATTAGGAAAACCCAAACGGCTCACTAGAGAATAGAGAATTATCCTTAGAATGAAGCTAAAAGATCGCAAGACGGTTACATGGATTAGTGAACAGTAGAAATTGGTGACGCAGTGAAACGAATCGCCAGGCTAAAATGGATATGGGCCGGACATTTGGCAAGACAAAAGCATGAAAGTTGGACTAAACGGATATTACAGTGGTGGCCAATTGGCAGCTATATGGCTAGGTGGTGAGATGATGTTAAATGGGCAGAAATCAATTGGATCCGAGCCGCACAATATAGGAGTCGTTGGAAAAGTTTGGGGATTGCCTACACCCAGCAATGGGTTGATATACGTATATTGCGATATCGTGATATATATATATATATATATATATATATATATATATGTGTGTGTGTGTAAAATAATAATATAGAACAATTATTAAATTCGATTTAATTTTAATATGCTATCATTATCGTCAAAATACAGTTATATTTTTTGATATAAATCGAACTTAAAAATTGTGGACGAATAATATTAACCCGCAAGGAACTAATAACAGTTGTTGCGGTCCCAAGTCAATTTTCAAACGCGACTCCTTCCCTGTTACGTATTTCCTATACGGCAGAATCGGAACTTCGTAACTTTGGATATGTGGACATACTGAAAGACGTTGAGAATTTTCTAGAAGCCCAGAGTTACCGAAACATCGGAGTGGTACGTCGTGTGCGGGGAAGAAAACGTAAATTAAATTGCAATATTTTGATGTAAAAACGAGAAACATTAAAGAAGAATTGTTTAAGGTATTAATAGAAGGCGAGATAAATGCTGATCATAGACGCGTTGACTCGGAACAATTTTCTTCTTATTTTTCTTTATTAGCCATTTTTAATCCACTGCAGGATTTAGGCTTCTTCCTTATATTTCCACGCGATCCTATCTGATGCATTGACCCACCAGTCCTTGTCTATCTTTTTAATATCGTGATCCCATCGTGTACGCGGTCGACCCCTTTCCCTTAATTTCACCTGGAGATGTAAGTTTTATTGGTTTGTAAACATCAAAACAGTAAGTAGTATCTAAGTTTAACGTTGTATTTCCAGGATGAGGTGCGAAATGTTTCCCAAATGTTTCTGCTTTTTCTAAGTTCGTCCTTGCACAAGTTCGGTCCAATTTTCTTATCGGATGTACCTCTTGTACAGGTCTTTTAAAACTTTTTTCGTTGCTTTCCACAACGAGTAGTCATGGTGCGATAAGGGCGACAGATTTTTCAAACTTTCTTTTAATGATTTCTTTCTCAAATCTTGCAATAACTTTTTTAAAAACTGCGTCTGTTTGTTTAGTGCTGTTTTATGAATCGGATTTCTTTTTGTTTATCGATCGTCGTGGTATTTCCCGGTTTCGTGTAATATTAATTCATTCAAACCGGTAAAATATGTCTGAAAAATCAAGCAGGCGCAGCACTGGTTATTTCTCAACAAATTTCCGTATGCACAAGAGAGGCGTCCTCTCTTTCTCGATGTACATCTATAGTTCTCCACGCCGTATTTAAAAAGTTTTAATCGGCTCTAATTTAATCAACATTAGCGTAATAAAAATAGTTGGTTCCAAATAGAATCGGTTTGCCTGTTATAATTAAATTACGCCGTTTCGGTACATTTAAAAATGAAAATTAAAATCGATCAATGCCGATGTTAACAGGGTGACCAAAAAGTGACGCATTTCCTAGGCAAGTCAGTACGAGCTGGTTCGTCATTTCGTTCTGTGCGTAAAAGTTACCTAAGTTAATTTTTAATTAATTTTAAAATTATTATTATTATTAATTTAAATCAACACGCTGTAGGCAGCAACTAAGGGACACGAGGTAGAGGAAGTTAAATTAAGAGACAGAGAGCGTAAGAACGAGATTAGGTTAATTAGAGAGGAGTATTCATTTTCGAAGGGAAGACGAATTAAGGAGAGAAGGTTGAGAGTCAATCTGAGTAAGAAGTACAAAGAAATATCCCTAATGGGGGATATGGGAGACTGAAAGTGTAACGCTATACACGATGCACCGAGGAGCCGGAGTTCTGCGAGGTCTTCCAAGGTAACAGGGAATTATTTATTTAATGAGAAGATCGACTGACACTTTAGTCGCCGCGAAGCGAATAGTCTTGTTTTGACTTAATTACGTACATCAGCAGCTGGAACTTGGACGTTTGGGATCGGTAACAATGTAAGCCTTCGTTGCTGCTCTATCTGTTATTTAATTTCTTGTAATCCCGACATGAGCTGGAATCCGAAGAAACGAGACTAATTGGCTCGGTTTGACTACGTGTTACTTCTTTGGTTGTAGGATGCTGATCGTTGCTAAATACATCGTATAAGGAGTTGATCGCTGATAGTCGGAACATACAACCGATGGCTGTTGGATGTTAGAGCATGAAGTCGGCGGCGAGGTAAATCGCATAAATTTCGGCCGAAAGGATGGAAAATGTCGGAAGAAGCGAATTATAATGACGACATTATTCATGACGACAGATCAGCCATTACCCGTTGAATGAGGATGATAATGCGTTTATATATATATATATATATATATATATATATATATATATATATATATATATATATATATATATAGATATATATATATTCTACCTCTCGCATTTACTTTTTTTTTTAAACTCGATTAACATACGGCGGATAAATTTATTTCGTCTTTTGTATCTGCGCCGTTTTAATTACGGTTACTTTTTAATATCCAGATTGTAAAGAGATCAAAAAAGAGATAATTGTTTACTAACCGCCGGCGGTGAATAACTGCCAAGCAAAGTAGGCGTAATTAGTGTTATTATAATTTTCGGCGTTTTTCGTAAAACTAATTAAAACTTAGTTTCGAGAGGAAAAATATCCTCCGGGTATACAAACTACAAAGCTCGGCTAGAAAGTTAACGGCGGGGAATTACCGAAAATGTTCTTTTAAACGATACGGCTGATTTTGTAAACGAGAATTGTTCTTCTTCTCGAAATGAAAACAGACTAAATATTTAGACGGTCGTTTGTTTCCGTAATTAACGTTTTAAACATTACAATTCGCTCAAATAAAACTTAAATGAAATTACACTTTTCGAAATAAATATTCAAAATGATATTCGTTTCATTTTCTTGAAGATAAATTAAGGTTGCCGAAGGTAGCAAAAATAAAAATAATAGTTTTTAAATAATAATAATAAAAAAAAAATGAAAATTAATTAACGTAAATTTTAACGCTAACTGTAATTTTGTTTCGAGACGATACTGCGGAAGTAAATTTTGTTTATTAGTTGAATTAGTCGAGTTGCTCTAGAAAATTTGAATTCTTAAAATATTATTTAACCGGTAGTCAATGTTAGTAAAAGTAAATATATATAATATTAATAACAGGGTGGAATTTTGCCATTTAACGAGAAAAAATTAGTAACCTTTCTCAGGAGCATAAAATTAACCATAGAATCTCGGTGGCCTTTATGTGACACGAGCGTAAAAGAATATATGGTTCTACATGTGGGTCACTTATATACCATAAGCCCTTCACTAGCAAACTGCCGCTATGCGAACATTTAACAGAGCCAACAGTTATATACATAATCTAAAACTGCCTACACCACGCAGGTTAAAATACAGGGCCCGATACACAGAATCCTCTCAAATAACCCTCGATCAATAGTTAGAATCCTGACTTTTGCCAGAGAAAGCGGACTCCTAGCGTACATATAAATTAAACACATGTCTCCTTATGGTGTAACAGCCCCGGTAATTACAAATGGCATAGATTTAATAATTTCATTTGAAAAAAAAAAACTTAAAATCATCAAATATTTATATATAAAAACATCACGAAGTTATTCGTCTATTATTAGGACATTATCGAGCGGACGTAATAAAATATAAAAATATTTAAAAAATTTATAATAAATACAAAAGGAAATAACAAAAATTTAAATAAAATGCAAGAAAGTACCCAATTCAGGTGTACAATATTATAAAAAAGAAAGTACACTGAAAGAAAAAACGGATTCGATTATAAAAGAATGTGATAATGGTAAACGACGTAATCGATAAAACGACAATACACTAAATAGCCAGAAAAATTTCTCGTCTCACCCATGCTTGTCTTATTAATAAAACCTTTGGTTCCATTGTGTTCTCGCTGTGGCCTTAGCCTCTCTATTTCCCATATTCTAGTTGGCTGTCTCTCATCCCACTCGTATCTTAATCTTCCTCCTCTTCAAAAAGATGACCAATGTTCACCTTCTTCCACCGATATGGTCACTATTTCTAAATCGAATTTTTCTTAGCGTGCCTCTAGCCTTGGCATTTCATAATTTTAGTTAATTTTTAAAAAAAAATTCTTTACAATGTTTTTAAAATAATATTTTTTTTTTTTTTAAATATGAATTTATATGTTCTTTGAATTTGCTAGTCTGCCTGTCTCGTCTATGTATCCTTTTTCACATTGATTATAATTTAATTTATATACTCCTGAATTCTTAAATACATTTCTATCTTCTATTTTGTTGTTACTAATTTGATTTCAAGAATGCGTTTGTATTGCTTACTGCAAAATCGAAGTTACTTAAAATATTTTTATTATTTTGTACATAATTTATATCATTTTCCATTATTTTATTGGAAAGATTTCCTCTATACAAAACTATATAAGGATTATATTTATTATTGATTGCTATTTAATTTATTATTATTATCTTTTTTATTATTCGCTTTATCAGTGTCTGTTAAAATAGTTTTTGCTTTATTGATAAGACTCTCTAAATTGGCTTATTGATGCATTTTTGCATCTTAATGCGTTTGTTTTGCTCACGGTTTCGATGTTGATTTTAAAATGCAGAAAATCGATTGTTTTCCCTACTATTTCTAACGTAAATTGAACGTTTTTATGGTAATTATTTAGATTGGATACAAAATTGTTCGAAATATTACGATTGTCATGATAATTCCATATTATTAAGATATCGACATACCTTCTCCATAATTTGATTATTTTTTAAAAATATATTATTATTTTTAATATTATTTTCCAATTTATTCGCATAAATATCAGCTGTAATGGTTAATAATGGAGATCATATAATTAAACTACTATTAGGTTTATGATATTTGTTTTGAAACTGGAAATAATTTTGATTTCATACAGTTTTATGTAACGATCTTTATACATGTTATTATTTGAATTATTGTTTTTAATATATTCTATTATTCTGTCAGTTGAGAAAGTTGTGATATGTATTGACTATAACGATATTAGTGTATCATTATTTTTTAATACTAATTTTATCTTAAAATTCATAATTTTCTTTTTAAAAATTTGCTGTATTTTTTGAAATTTTATCAGCCGGTGTATTGAATGCAGCGTACTAACGGTATAATGAGTTCGTTTTTTTTTTTTTATCAAATTTTATTAAACCTGTTAAAATCGGAGCTTTAGGTTAGATTTTGGTTGAATATGTTATTTTTGCTAATATTGCGGATTTAAATTTTTTTACTCTCTTTTCCCTTTTTACGTTTTCATAAATTGTATATTTTTATATTTTAATTTTTTACGTCCACTATAGCTTAATAATCGAAAAGCTTTACGGTAATTTTATTTATAAATATTTAATGATTTTAACTACTTTTTTTTTTTGGTCGTTTATTTATTATAGATATTTAAATTCCATCGCATTTAATCCAAACTATATTGTTCCACTTTATTTTTAGTAAATAATAGAAAAAAACACGAGTTTATTTTGTTATTTCGCCCAACGCAACTGAGTTATTTCTCTTTCATCTCTCAAATTGACTTATAGCAGAAGATTAATTATTTTTGTTATTATTTTAAACGAGAATTATTTTGTATATTCTAATGTGTAATCATGTAATATATCGGAAAATAAAATACAAGTTAAAAGATAATTTCAAAGTTTAATCAGAGTTAACTAAAGTTTTACAGCGTCGCGAGTGTATATAAGCGTTTGATAACGTGGACGCTTATATAGACGGTTTTACCGATGATCGCAGAAACAGATAAAATGGTTGGAATACAGATAAGAAAAAGTATAATAATAATAATAAAAAAAGAATTTGATACAAATCAACCTCTACCGGATATCAATCTCATTTAAAGATTGAAGAAGTAAGGAATCCTATTATTGCGAATATTATATATTATTGTTACTATTATTAATGTCGGTATTTTTATCCGATTTTCCGTTCCGAATAAATGTATGTAAGTAATTTACGTTGTAAGTCGACCAAATAATCTCAATAAAATTACCCTTAACTCGACAAATAGCTTCGTGCTTGGAGTCAGACTTAAATAAGATGTGACAAGTCGGAAGTGGTTTTTGAAAGCATTTTCTTTATACGTAAAGTAAAATAAAAGCTTTTTCGATTATTCTTTACGTAACTTGTTTTATATGTCGACATCATATAAAGTCGTGCAAAACATTCATTATATCGGTTTCGGCAAAAACTTGTCCCACCATCTACTCAAAATACTGCAAGTGATAGGTTTCTACCACTTGCACAATTTTAAGGATATAGGTTAGAAAAATAATAAAAAAACTTCACTGGTTATTCTTAAAAAATAACTCGAGTCGTCAATTTTATAACGTTTATTTTCAGTAGAGTAGATTATCGTCAACGATTCGAACATTCTAACTG
Organism: Coronaproctus castanopsis; assembly: GCA_032883995.1. Classification (NCBI taxonomy): domain Eukaryota; kingdom Metazoa; phylum Arthropoda; class Insecta; order Hemiptera; family Monophlebidae; genus Coronaproctus; species Coronaproctus castanopsis. The sequence goes on from CM065052.1 coordinate 199,027,781, forward strand.
GAATTTCAGGGTTAAATGGATAGGCTCTTAGGTCTGGTAGTGTTGAATTGTGTGTGTGTTTTTTTTTAAATATATTATTGGGCTTTCATACAGTTTACCCATATCTATGTATTATGAAATGAATAAGAAGCGGCTATTTATAACGCAGACTTAGAAGAAATGTGGAGATGAAAAAAATTCAATAATGGTACCAGAATCTAAAATATAAGAATATAGTGTATACGTGAGCATTTTGAAGAGCTAAGAGAAATGAAATATTTGTAGGAAACGAAACTTTAAAGCCACGAAGAGCTTGATAAAAAGCAACATGAAAATTACTATAATGAGAACATTCAAAGGTAACATGATCGAATCGGCCACTAAATGGATATCCATAGGACGTGAGCAATTAGAAGAATTATAATAAGTTTTAACTTGTGTAGCGACGCAAGAAGGCAATTACTGGTAGTAGTAAAACCACGAAATTCGATTGTTTCAACTTTAATATTGTAGAACAATGGATTAACAGGTATGTTGGGTTGAATGGATTTATATTGCCTCGCAGTAAATTGATCAGACCGCAGATTGTTTCAGTATTCCTTATGGGAAAATTTAATGTACGCTAGGAGATCTATAGGATGGAACTTTTATAAAAAACCTGGTGGGCTCCCCACTCCAAGGAGTGTTACTCAGTATTTTTATTCGTTCAAAAACCTTAGTATATATATGTTTTTCGTATGCAGTCTCCAAGTTAACCTGCGGTCAAGAATAAATCCTAATTACTGATGGTAAATGTAAAATGTAAAAACGCGTATATTTGACGTTATATTAAAAAGTTATAATGCACTCTCCATTTATGAAAGTAAAAATTCTAATAACATAAACTGGTAAATAATAAATATACAAGATGTAAATAGTATTGATGGAAAAATCAGACAAAAAACCATCACAAATGAAAAGCGGTCATTTAAAAAATAATAAGTTTAATTATATAACGAATATGTAATATCATTTATGAGTAATGGAAACGAAAGCAAACAAATTATGACGTTATGAGAATAATACATTATGTTTAATGCGTCGATGCTTATACTTAGTATAATACTTAGTTCCCTGGAATCGTAATTTCCTATTGCTGAAAGTAAATTATTACGGTGCGCACTACAACTGAGAATTTTTCTTTAAGATAGTTTGAGGATATAGTCTTTTACATATGGTACTTGCAGAGTACTATGCATATTTGAAATTTTTGTGTATACGGGGACATTGAAGATACATCTAAGACGTCGATTTTGGACTAATTGCAGTCTATTAAAACTAGCATTCGAGACTGAAGACAAAACTGGACAAGAATATGTTAAAATAGGCCTAATGATTGACTTGATTATTGGTTTATTATTAATATTTAAGTTGAACAGACGGCATGAGATTGTTGTTATACTTAATACATTATTGATGGTTCTATATGATAATATTACTGAAGCACATTTATTGTGGGATGTTGTAAGATTTAATTCAGACAATACTTGGAATATGGATGTAAGCTATGTATTAAGAATTTGGATAGCATCATCTAGATTATTGTGCATCTGCCAAAGATAAAATTTTCACTGTATCTTTTTTTTTTCGTTTCCCGCGCTATGTACAGCAGAGTGACTAGGAGCGCGGATTTAAATTTTGTTAAACAGGTTTATCGACCTAAGTTTAACAAGAAAGGTTGGGGTGGATGGGGAATATTGGGCCGGAATTGATGAAATATTTAAGGAAGAAGAATTTGGGATTTTGGGACATTTCTGTTAAGAGGTGGTGAATTATAATTGGAACTTCGCATGTATCACAGGTTGGTGGGACTAGTTTTTGGAACATGTGTCCATGTGTAAGTGTCGTATGACCGATCTGGAGGCGACACAGCACCACCTGATCCCTTCGGTCTTCAGGTTGAAACATCCATCCGCGAAATGACGGTTTTATTGTATGCAGGTGTGATCTACTCTGTTGTTCCGTGCATTTTTTTTTGTCACAACCTACAAAATAGGCCCCTGGTTGGTTTCTTGATATCGCTGAGTGGGATCTTAATGCGCAGTGCTGGGCGGAATTTGGATGCTTCTTTTGTTGCTAGATCGGCCATATGATTTTCTGGTACGTTTGCGTGGCCCGGAATCCATAAGAAGGTTATCGCCGCTTGATAGTTGGAAGGGACATATTGAGAAGTTTAAGGAATATTCTGTTAAATAAAACGGGACTGAAAACCGACCCTTGGGATATACTTAAATAGATTATGCAAGTTGTTGGTTCTATATTAGAATGAAAGAAAGTAAGTTGTCGTTTGGTGAAGAGGTTATACAGAGTTGGGACTCGTGTAAGACAAGAATTGAGTTGTTATCAAAAGCTTTATTTATGTCAAAAAAACAAGTTATAAGTACTTCTTAGAAATGAAATATTTTTAGATATCACCCACTAAATGAGTCACGCAGTTGAAAGAGCTGAGATTACTACGAAAACCGTAATTTCCAGATGGAAATAGACGACGATTTTCCAACCACCAGGTTATTCTGTTTTTGAGAATATTTTCAAAAATTTTTATTAGGCGAAAGGTATATGATATGAGGCGGTAAGATGATGAATTAGGGAAAGAGATATGATTTTTTTATGGGGATAATGATGATTTCTGATAATTTTTCGGTAAATGAAGCAGAATTTAAAAAATAATTTAAGCAGTTTAATAGCATATGAATAGCAGAAGTTGGCAAATGATTTAATATTTGAAAGGTGACACCTTCAATACCAGGGACGGATCTTTTATTACGAGATAAAGTGTGTTGGATTTCTGTTTTAGGGTAATAGGAAAGGAGTTGTTGCCCAGGTGGCTATTTGTAAAATGTGGATTGTATGCAAGCTCTGTAATATCTGGGGCGCATGATGGTGAAATGGTATCGACAAATTTCTAATAATTATCGGTATTCATATCATTTTGAGAGGAACTGTAGCATAAGGAGTTTAAAAATGATTAGCTTTTTACTATATGTAAGAAGCAGGTTGCGTACAGATAAAAGTAACGAGTTTGTTCCAAATATTCCTTTTAGTGGTTAGTAAAACTTGCCTTGTAATTGCTTTCAGATGTTTATTAGATAAGTAATCGGGGATATTGCTTCTACGAAATTATTTAAATGCTACACTTAATTTGTGTCGTTGCATGGCACAATTATGATTCCACCAACACGGTGTATCCAGGTTACCTGAGTGATAAAATCTTTTAAACGCGTAACGACTTAACGATAACCGCATGAGACTAATAAACTATTTATATACTGGATTATCAAATATAGAACTATTTAAAAACGCCATACACAAAGATTCGAGAAAACTAACGAAATTTAAGCCTCTGTTAGCAGAAAGAATCCAGATGAAGCGTTCTAGGATTTTAGAATTAAATGAGCTTTTGGGTCACTGAGAACAATTTCAGTAGGCAAGTGATCACTTCCTAATGGAATATCCAAAATATCCAATTTGCCGAAAAGTATAAGGTTCTTTGAGACGAGAGAAAAATAGAGGGAATTACAGGAGAAATGTAAAGTGGTTATAGTAGTATGTAGACCATCATTTTTGAGTGACAGGTTTGCAGAGGAGATAATATTTAACAAGCTACGTTCCATTTCGTTCATATTACAGAAGCTCCACAACGGATGGCGTCCGTTGAAATTTCCAACAATTATTACAAAGGACGAAATCTGGAGGTAGTTTATAAGGTTCATGAAAATGTTATCGTGGAAAATATTATTAGGCCGACAGTACAAGAAGAAAATGTATGTATTCCTATTTAGGAATTCAGTACAAATACAGATCGCGCTGCGGTTGTTATGAAGAAGAATGAAGTCAACAGAATATGTACAATAGCGCATATTATCTCTAATTAAAATGGGCTCCACCACCGTAACCATTCGTTCCAAAGTAAGCCGTCATATATACAGAAAATAATTTGCAAATTTCGATCGGGTGATAATTCGCAAGATGTTTGTATTTACAGATTCTATAATAATAATTATAAACGGTCCGAAATGTAAGTTCGGCTAATAAAGTACCGGTAAATCAGATATGTTCGAAATGGCGTTATTTATAATATTATTATGTTTATTATAAATATTACTGTCATTATTATTATTATTGATAATGTTTTTATGATTAAATTCATCTATATTAGCCCAGAGATCGGTGTTATCAGCTTCGCGTAGTATATCGGGAGGGATTTTCCCTCCCACTGTGGCTAACATCCAACCGACATTAAGTTCAAATTGTTAGGTACGTTAAAAAAGGAAATACCCGTAAATCATCTTAAATTAGTTACCAAGTGTTACCATGTGGCGATGATAATGATGATTTTTCGAAGATTATAATATTAATTTTAAAATAATATCCACTAAATTAAGAGAATTACTAAAACTATATATTTAGCACTTATTTCGTTATTTATTTATTCTTTCCCTACGCTTATATGTCCATATATCGGATTTATTAGTGTAGCTCAGTAATATATATATATATATATACACATATATAATATTCCTTATCTGATATATTTAATATACATCTATCTATCCTATTGCTTGTCCAACTATCTATTTGTACTTCTCTACTTACATTAAAGGTTGAACATGGTCATGTGTTAACAAAGGTTAATGTAAAGATTTTAAACCTGATCAAAGTCAAAATAGCTACAGAAAGACGCAATGGAAATATGACGAAATTTTTAGGATAACTCGATCAAAGGTCTATGACCTATCTTATTTCTGCATTAGCAGATTATATGAAATATAATCGGGACTTATTGAAATTATTTTATCACTCCAGCGATTAGTGGGTCACGGAGAGGGTTAACGAATATTTGTATAAATTTAGGATTAAAAGTATCAAATTATGCGCACTTTGTAGAAGTGATGAAAGTACGGTACATATTTAATTTCGCTATAAATCGTATAGCAGAAAATTACCGTCGAAAATAGCAGAACATATAAAGAGTATACCACCAAACTGGAAAGTAAGATGCAAGAATGAGTGAATAAACTGCAATGCGTACTTGATACATGACCCTACTATGGAATCGGCGGGAATGGACCTACCAAGAGAGGCATGATGCAGAGTAAACAGATTTCGCACGGGACAGTGTAGGTGTGCTTACACTTTAAACAAGTGGAAAATGATCCCGAGTCCCAGGTGTGAATGTGGAGAGATCCAAACCTTGGATCATCTATATAATTGTAAGATTTTCTCAAATCACGATATGATTAGTAGACACGATGTGCATAACATCACGAATAACGCGTTACAATGGGTGTTGGGATTAAAATTAAACATCTAAAATAATAATTTACTCTACTCGGCACCATAAGATCGAACGAACCGTCGAAAATAATTCTGCTCAAGTAACGAATAGATAGGTATTAGACGATATTATTAACACAATATTTATAGAAAAAATCTAACGGAAGCAACGAGTGTAATAACAGTGGATAAATTACAATCCATACTACTAATAAGGGCAATTTCCAAGAATTCAAAATCTGAAGAGTACATCGAAATTGAATAAAGCTGGGTGAAGAATTGTTATTACAAGGTTTAAAAAAAAAGTAATAACAACAAGATAAATAGAACAAATAAAACGAAATAAAAATTAAAAATTAATAAAAACTGCCGAGCACATGTAATATAAAAAAGTAATAATGCAAATATAAAAAAGTAATAATGCAATAGTTAATTAAGTGATGCATTAATATTAATTTTATATAGTTAAATGATGAGAAACTGTTTATAATATTACCAGGTTTGGCTTACTATTACGATGCAAACTGTAGCTTAGTGTATAGCTGTTCTGATTTTTACTAATAATAATCGGTGTAATCTAACTAATCCGTCCATCCATATTTATCTATCTATTAATATATGTTTATCTATTAATCTACGTGACGCCTATTCTTATTTCAGTATACTCCTCACGCTTGTCAATGTTGCTATCAATCTATATTCCAATATATGCACGTCTATGTGTGTTGTACGTACGTTTATATAGATCGGAATGTATGTACCAACAAATGAACGTGTGGATAAATAGATGATGCTAATAAAAAGATGTCCGTTTTTACTAGCATCGGCTGGATGATATTTATATTTTTAGTTAGTCATATTTGTCTATCCCACATCTCTTAAATCGGATACTCAACTAAAATTCGTGAATTCGTTACTTCCGTCTATTTTTTTCTACTTTTGTATCCTAAAGCGTAGATATTTTCCAAATGTGCGAGTTAAAATAGCGTTCAAATCGTGATGGTGTTTAAATATGTATATTAAAACATCGTAATTTTGTCCATTGACGTGATTGAAATAATAATAAAAAAAAATTGTCTTTACAGGAAGCGTATGAAATATTAATACCATAAACGAATGATAGAAATGGTAGGGAAACAAATGGTTGTTCCAAATGAAAATAATCGAGCGGGCATCCGTTTTCTTCTACAATATCACATTGTCAATAGAGCGCATCTTTTAAAATTGAGTTGATTTAGGGTCATCTTGGTAGAATAATCGAGCTAGCGCTTACTCGTTTTTTGTGGAAGAATTTTGGGATTTTTGAATAACTAATCTATTATCTCGTTAATAAGCGCATCGTCTTTTTTCGGTATACTCAGTTCGTCATAAATTATGTCGGATACATTTCATGTACACACACATACATATATATATATATATGTTATAATAAAATGAATATGTGTATTATTATTGTAAACTAAAGGAGGGAAAATTTTTAAGTTTTACCAACAAGGTTACAATTTCAGAGAGCAACTACAAACCTTATCCCTAAAAAGCACGATGTCACAGCCGTCGTACATGTGTGTGGACGTAGATAAGAATAAGGTCGTTTGTAGAAACTTTTGAAAAAGAAAGATTAAATTAAATTTTTACCACGATCGTAAATTTTATTCAAACGTTCGCTCGTCGCGGTTAGAAAAAATACATTATTTTTTTTTTCATTCCATTGTTTATTAGATGGTGTATTTCACATTTAACAAAAAAAAATGCATATAAAAATATAATTAAAGCTCTTAACGAATGTTGTATGTCAGAATTCAAACTTTCTGGCATTGTGTAGAGAAATGGGTGCGTTTAAACGTGCGTTAAATTCTCTCGTTATCGTTCGCTTCTACGTTACCTGTTTATCTATTCATTAGGGATTATTTGTTATCTCATCATGTCGGTGAGATAGTTCGATTTATTTTTGTTAATTTTTCCACTATTTATCATATCGTTATTTATTGTTCTCATTTATTTGTATGCGTGTGTTTATACATCGATACTATTTATACTATTATATGTTGTGTCTGTTTACTTGTATGTATATGTATATACGCGTGGTCGTTAGCACTTATTATTTATTAATCCGCTGTTTTTATATACGTATATATTTTTTTTTCTTTCTGGTATATAGACGCACGTTACTGCTGTCCTTATCACGAGGATAGTCGTGGCTGCGCCTATTTATACCGCCCAACCGATCTACAGGAACACTGTAACACAGCATATGCCTATACAGTTAACTTCATACGCTATAGCGGAGCCATCTACCTGATGATCACGTTTCTCTATCGCAACTCGTATTTATCGTATCACAACAATCGAATAGTGTAATGCAATGTTCGCAATCGAATTATATCGCCACTATGCAAATGCGCGAAATATCTCAAACAATAATAACGCTATTCAAAAATTCGCGGCCTTATCAAATTCATCACATACTATTTTGCGCGAGGAGAGCGTTAGTGAGGAAGCAGAAAATAATTCCAAGGTAAAGGGTCACCTCGGTGAAGATAATAATGACTGGCAGTTGGTAACTGTGGGAAGAGGTAAGAAACGTCGTCCTATCGCTAATAATAATAATCAATAAAAAAAATTACTCCTAACTGTTACGACGTCCTTTCATCTGACGACGGTGTCAACGTTGATGAAGATCGTCCTTTCAATGTAAGCAATCCTCCCATAACAAAAGTTCCTAAGCAAACCCCGATATTTGTCTATGGTGTAGAACATTTTCAGAAGATGCGTGAAAAAACTGAAACTATTGTTAATATAGGACTAATATCCAACATCACGAACTCACACATTTTAGTGAGGAATATCTGCAGAGGACTAATATTAGCATACAGACAACACGCGGTCAGCTTGTAGTAATTGTTCACCACGCAGGTCTTTCGGTAGCAGATTTATGTCAGGTACAGACTGGAACTCTAAGAATACAACGTGGGTATCCGGGGTCATTACAGCCAGAGGGCGTGTGCTTAAGAAAGCACTGGAGCGTAATAATGCTAATTATATATCAACTGCTGAACCAACATACTGGGCACTGATTATAGTAAATTTCCCGATCTTTCAGACTTCTTTGCTACTAAAGGAATTTCGTCTTACTATACTGATATTAAATCCTGGTTCGATCTTTTCTCTGATCATTCCGCAATTACTCTCATTTTTGGAGATATTCTGATATATAATGAGGAACCAATTCGTCTGTATAATCATAAAATAGACTGGAAACCGTTTAGTGAATATCTTGACACCACGCTCAATCTTTCTACTCCGCTAAAAAACCCTGGCGTTATCGACAGTGCTGTCTAACGCGAGAAATTCAAACTGCGACAATACTAAGTACTCCAATAATCAGACGAACTAAAGATGATAAATATTATCCTTCTATCGTTAAAAACCTTTTTAAAGGAAAAAAAGAAGACGCAGACGATTTCGGACTAGATATCTGGTAGATAAAATCATGCTCAATAATAGAACTAAATAATTAGGAGGAGTACTAATTGATATTAAAAACAAAACTCTTAATAATTATTTATCACAACTTTTACCGCTAGCAGCGAACGCCACAAGAGGTTAAATGCGTACTGAAGACGCTAAAAAGAAAAAAGATCCCCGGTTTTGATTTATTATTCGCCGAATTACTAAACTTCCGAGTACAGCTATAGTGTTGCTAACCGTATGCAACGCGGTATTCTGATTATATTACTTTCCGAACCATGGAAGTTTGCGGAAATTATTATGGTTCTGAAACCAGGTAAAGATCCGTAATCTTTCACCCAATTTCTCTGTTGCCAATTTTGTCGAAGGTATGGAGAAGTTAATTTTTCATGTTCAACAGGCATTTGATAAGGTCTGGCATGTTGACGTGTATAAGTTGAAACTACTACTACCCGCAGATCTTTATCTCTTATTAGAATTGTACATTAGTGACAGATATTTTCGTGTACGCTATGATCACGCGTCTTCTGAGCTGTTCCCGTCTGTGCCGGTGTGCCTCAAGGCTCAGTGATTGGACCCATGTTGTATTTATATTTACACAGACGATTTTCCTATGACTGATAGTGTTCAGATAGCCACATTTGTCGATAACATGGCACTTTTTTCTTCCGATACCGATCCAAATACGGCGAGTAGTAATCTTCAAATAGCACTCATTAGAGCTCAAAACTGGTTTAAAAAATGAAATATAAAAATAAATGAGAACAAATCTGTAAATATACAGTTTACTAACAGAAAAACTAAATATCCCCCAGTAAGAATCAATAGCAAGCGTGAAATATTTGGGGTTACACTTGGATAGCAAATTATAACCAAATGAAGAAAAAAGTACTAGATGTACGTATTAAAAACTATTTTGGTTAATGGACAGGAATAGTGTAAATCGTCTCGTTTAACTTTTACAAGTCGTAGCAGAATTCGTCGTTGAAAGTGTTCCAGATTTCATATACGTCTTCCACACGTGAAACCCTGGTTTCGTTTCCGTAATAAAGATTATGATCGATCGGTCCATTGTTGGACGTAGGTTCTCGCCAATCACTATCATTCGTTCAGTTCTGAGCTTTATAAATCCAGTTATTCACCGCTACCGAAGTTATCATACCAACGAGTCAGCTGTCTGACAATGTTTCTTCTCTTTTGAAGCGCCGACACTTATTTTGTTATCCTTGCCTCTGGGTTGATGCATGATGGTACATTTTAAACGCAAGTAAAAAAATATTACTACTGATTAAACGATATTTCGTTCGATCAAATTATAAGAAATTACTCGGATTAAACGTACAACTTGCGAATTTAGCGCAAGATTGATATAAGTATTCCAAATGGAGTTAATATTGGCGAAGGAGTACAATGACTGCGAAATTATTTACACCGATGACTCCGCTGAGCATTTAAAAAAGAGGTATACAACAGATTTTTTTTTACCGTAGTAGAAACGTGTCTGTTGTTCCGCATATGAAAGCTCATAATTTTTTATGGAAATGTATGCCTTATACGAAGCTGTTTCTCTTATTAGATTATAAAGGGGAAAATCCTAATACTCGCTGACTCTATGAGTGTTCTTTTGCAGCTGTCTAGATTCCCAGAATTTACAATGAGTGTATTACATCTCTCAATACGACAATGGGTTGGGCAACGCCACAAGCGTGGAACTAAGATGAAATTTAAGCGTGTGGCTCCAATGTGACGTCCGTGGAAATGAAATAGGACGCAATTACTCGATCGGATTTAACTCCGGTGATTGAGAAGCATATTAAACTACAATGGGGATAGTTAATACCAAAGCTTTAGGAAATGTTTTACCATTCTTTTCAGTCATATTTTGAATTCCGAAGATTATTAAAAGGTAAAAAATATGCCACTACTCAAAAGACAATTCCAAAAGAGCGGTGGTTTAAATATGGGGATCTACTCCATAATGATATTGTCTTTGTGTGTTTTTGTTAGATTAAGAAGTGGTCATAACTGTACATCTAGGTTAGGGATCTTCAGAAGTAGAGTTTGTAATATTGAAGATAACATCGCACATCAGATTTGGTCCGGGCCCAAATACAAAAATAGAGAGAGCTTTCTGTCTGGACTTTTATTGGCGAGAAATAGGCTACCAATAACTTATGAAGAGCTTACTTTGGACCCTACCACCTTGGATGCTTGTAAATTATATTATCACGGCTATAGAAGTTTATAGTCCGAACAGTTCACTTAAACTGCCCAAAGTGTGAATGCTGGGCCAAAAAAAACAACAACGTAACTCACACCAAAACGATAACTTAGAGATAACGGAATGAACCAAAAAATTATACGCGATAGTATGCTCAAATATGTTTATATATATATATATATATATATATATATATATATATATATATATATATATATATATATATGTTATAAACGTTCGCATATAATAAACGTAAATTAGTTGCATTTAATCTTGGTAAGATAAACTTATGTCGTTAGAAAATATCTTTTTGAATAAGTGTAGATCTTTTTTGTTCTATTCTATTACGAGCCGTGTGTAAGTACGGAGGTTTATTACGGCATACTCACTTGCTG